>SRMA01026618.1:0-27418 GCA_007224835.1 Danionella cerebrum | reverse complement strand
GGAACATCTCCAGGTGAGTCTGGTTGTTAGGGTGAGGAGCTGGTGGGCGGAGCCTCCGGGAGTCTCGGGATGAGTATGGAAAAGAATTAGCGGAATTAGCGTAGCTGTTGCTCAAAATATGAATACAATTTAATGTAAGTTAGCAGTTATTCGAAGTGTTAAGTGTAGGCCTTGCTGAAAAGATACGTATTTAATCTACACTTAAACTGGCGAGTGAGTCTGAGCCACGGACGCTGTCAGGGAGGCTATTCCAGAGTTTAGGGGCCAAATGTGAGAACGCTCTACCGCCTTTAGTCCTCTTTGCTATTCTTGGAACTACTAGAAGTCCAGAGTTTTGTGATCTTAAAGTGCCTCTGCAGGGCTCGAAATTGCGACCATTCTGGTCGCACATGCTCCCAAAATTTCACCTATGCGACTTGTCGCAGGAGAGGGATCACACAAGAAGGTTGTCAACAGAAAAGTTCCCCGGAGGGTGGATTTATTGAGAGTAGTGAACGTAGTGCTCGTGGGTGGTGCAGTCTTCCAGTGCTCGGTGCTCGTGTCCTCTTTCTTTGTGGTGCTCTTCCCAATCCCAGTCGTGCTCGCGTGCTCAGTGCCCAGATGAATCGGTGCTATGGGTGACGGTGCCGTCGTCTGGTTATCACGGGCTGTCTGGGGGTAGAGAGAGAGACAGGAGTTAGCTGCCGCAGTGAACCGCCGGCCCAGGAGATAGTATTTCAACTCCAGGACTGCCCACTTGACGGCCAGGGCCTCCTTCTCGACGGCCGCATACCGGGTCTCGGCCGGGTTCAGCTTCCTGCTAATGAAGATCACAGGGTGTTCCTCACCTTCCTGCACTTGGGACAGGACGGCTCCCAACCCTGTGTCGGAGGCGTCAGTCTGTAGCAGGAAGGGGCAGTTAAAGTCAGGCGCTCGGAGTACCGGTTCCGTCGTGAGCGCCTGCTTTATGCTCCGGAACGTCCCCTCCAGTTCCGGAGTCCACACGATCTTCTCCGGCTGCCCCTTCCTGGTCAGGTTTGTCAGGGGGGCGGCGATAGAGGAGAAGTTGGGGATGAAGCATCGATAATACCCCGCCAACCTCAGGACGGCTCGTACCTGGGTCTTTGTGGTGGGGCGAGGGGCTTGTTGGATGGCTTCAACCTTTTTATCCTGGGGGCGGATCACGCCGCGCCCCACCATTTGCGGGGGTTGACGATGAGTCCGGCTTCCCGGAGCTCCGTGAGCACCCTCCGCAGCCGGTCCAGATGGTCATCCCACGCCTCCGAGTGGATGACCACATCATCCAGGTATGCGGCGGCGTAGGTCTGGTGTGGGCGGAGCAGGATATCCATCATGCGCTGGAATGTGGGCGGGGCTCCATGCAGGCCGAAGGGGAGACGTCGGTACTGCCAGTGGCCTGATGGTGTAGAGAAGGCGGTCTTGGGCCTGTCTTCTGCAGCCACTGGCACCTGCCAGTAGCCTTTGGTGAGGTCTAGGGTGGAGATGTACCATGCCCTCCCTAGACGATCCAGGAGCTCATCCACTCAGGGCATGGGGAAGCTGTCGAATTCCGAGACTTCGTTCAGTCTTCGGAAATCGTTGCAGAAGCGGAGGGTGCCGTCGGGTTTAGGGACCATCACGATGGGGCTGGACCACGGGCTCCGGGATGGCTCTATTATCCCCAACTTCAGCATTTGTTGGATTTCCTCCTCTATAGCCTGCCGACGGGCTTCCGGTACTCTGTAGGGCCGTTGCCGGATGATGACTCCTGGTTGGGTCCTAATGTGGTGTTCGACAACGTTGGTCTGCCCTGGCTGATCGGAGAACACATCCTGGAACTGACTGACCAGGTGCTGCAGCTCCTTCTTCTGGGCAGCCGAGAGGTCTTCACTGGAGTTCACTACCACCGGGGAATAGGAGGCGAGTGCGGCCAGTTGATCTCTGGTCCCCACCCACTTTTTCAGGAGGTTTATGTGGTACACTTTCTCCGGTTGTCTTCTCCCTGGTTGCTGTACTTTATAATTGACGTCGCCGACTTTTGCTGTGATGGTGTATGGCCCCTGCCACTTGGCCAAAAACTTGCAGGCGGAGGTGGGAACCAGGACCATCACTCAATCCCCCAGCTGGAACTCCCGGGGCTGGGCTGCCCGATTGAAGTGCCGTTGTTGGGCTTGCTGCGCCTGGACCAGGTGTTCCCGGACTAACGGCATGACCCGCTCGATGTTCTGACGCATCTGGGTCACGTGTTCGACCACAGAGCGGAGCGCTACTTACGCATCCCACGCATCTCGGGCGACATCCAGGAGGCCCCTTGGTTGACGGCCGAACAACAATTCAAATGGGGTAAACCCTGTGGAGGCTTGGGGTACCTCCCGGATGCCGAAGAGGTCATAGGGGATCATTCGGTCCCAGTCGCGTCTGTCTTCAGCGGCCACCTTTTTTAACATCCTCTTGAGGGTCTGATTGAATCTCTCGACCAGGCCATCTGTCTGGGAGTGGTAGACCGAGGTGCGGAGCTGGTCGACCTTTAGCAGCCGGCAGAGGTCAGCCATCAGCTGGGACATGAAGGGGGTTCCCTGGTCAGTCAGGATCTGGCTGGGGATGCCCACCCGGCTAAACAGCAGGAACAGCTCGTGCTTGATGTTCTTCGCGGTGGCTTTGCGTAGGGGCACAGCTTCCGGGTACCGGGTGGCGAAGTCCACGATGACCAGGATGTGCTCATGGCCTCGGGCAGACTTCGGCAACGGCCCCACTAAGTCCATCCCAATCCTCTCAAAGGGCACCCCTATGATGGGGAGTGGAATCAGTGGACTGGGGGGAGGCGTTTGCGGTGACGTCTTCTGGCACGTAGGGCATGCCTTGCAGAACGCTTTTACCTCGCCGTCAATCCCCGGCCAGTGGAAGCGGTCTCGGATCCGCTGGGTCGTGTTCCCTGCTCCCAGGTGCCCGCCCATTGGGTGGGAGTGCTCGAGCACCAACACCATCTCCGTCTTCGATCGGGGGACGACGAGTAGCTCCTTAACCTCCCCCCGTCGTTCGGCGACGCAGTAGAGCAGACCATCCTTCACTATGAAGTGCAGGAGAGGATGGGGCCCGGGTTGGAGTTCCTGTCCCTCAGCCACGCGCACCTGAGCCCAACAGTGCTTTAACCGGTCGTCTTCATGCTGCTCGCGGCTGAAGGACCCTCCTCGTGTAACCCGCTGGAACACATCATAGAAGAGGTTAGCAGAGGGGGGGGGCGGACTCACCATCTCTCCCGCTATCCGACGTTAGGGTGACAGCCGGGTTGGATGAAGCCTCCTCCTGCGACGGGGTTGGGCGGCTCCCTCCAGGGCTTTTTTCGTGTTTCTCCGTGGATGCACGTTAGAGGCAGTATGGCATGGGTTTCGGGTCGAGGTGGGAGGAGCTGGCTCCTCAGCAGGCTCACGGAACTCCCCGAGTCCAACAACGCGTGATAGTGGTGCCCATTGACCCTCACCGTCACTCCCGGGGCTCCTTCAGGTAACCGATGGTGAAATCCACAACCCGCCAGCCATTTCTTCTTGGGGGGTGATGGTGGATCCGTAGGCATCGGTTCGTCGTGAGGAAAGGGAGCCGCCGGTCTGCTCTCTGGTCGCGGGGTGCCCTCTGGCGGATGCGGGTCCTGGACCACCCCCCGGGGGTACGGTGGCGCACGCTCTCCGGGGTCGTCGCGGTGGGCCACCTCCGCCAGCTCAATGGCCTCTACGGCCTCCCATAACGTGGTTGGGTTTCTCATTCGAACCGCCTGCTTCTGTGCGCGAGGAAGTGCTCTCAACAGCTTGTCCAGCACCACGCGTTTAACGACCTGGCTGGCGGAGGGGCTTCCTTCGAGCAGCCAGAGTCGGGCGAGGCGGGATAGGTCAGCGGCTTGGGCGCGTGCTGGCCGGCGAGGGCGATATTCCCAGCCGTGGAATTGCTGTGCCGCGGAGATGGGGGATAGGCCCAGTCGAGCGAGTATTTCTCTTTTGAGCTCTTCGTAATCATCACGTATGCTGGAGTCCAGAGAAAAGAAAGCTCTTTGCGCCTCGCCGGTCAGCAGCGGTGCCAGCGCCCGTGCCCACTCGTCTCGTGGCCACCCTTCTGATCCTGCAGTGGATTCAAAGAGCTGGAGGTAGGATTCGACGTCATCGTGGGGAGTCAGTTTTTGGAGAAGCCGCATAGCTTTAGCTCTCACATCGGGAAGCGGGATTTGTTGGGCGCTGGCACCCTGAAGATCGCTAACCTTCCGCTCCGTTTCGCTCTGCTGCTTCGCCAGGAACTCGACGATTTGTTGCTGTCGAATACTCATTTCGGCCAGGTGTTTAACGATGTCTTCCATTTTGGAGAGCGTCGCACACCGTACTCACTGTGAATCCAGAAAAAAACTAAAAAAGAAAAAAAAAAACTGCAGGGTTAAATATCCGGGGTGTAGAAACGCTTGAGTGTGATCCCCCCTGGGTGTTATACCCACATTCTCCACCAGTTGTCGCAGGAGAGGGATCACACAACAAGGTTGTCAACAGAAAAGTTCCCCGGAGGGTGGATTTATTGAGAGTACTGAACGTAGTGCTCGTGGGTGGTGCAGTCTTCCAGTGCTCGGTGCTCGTGTCCTCTTTCTTTGTGGTGCTCTTCCCAATCCCAGTCGTGCTCGCGTGCTCAGTGTCCAGATGAATCGGTGCTATGGGTGACGGTGCCGTCATCTGGTTATCACGGGCTGTCTGGGGGTAGAGAGAGAGAGAGAGGAGTTAGCTGCCGCACTCTTTCGGAGATTCCACTCACTCTGGCTTCCTCTGCTCTCTCTCTTATGCTGCCGTGCTAATGATGCGCGGCTGCTCCCGATCTCCCTGTGATGACGGGCACCAGGTGTTTCCATTTTATGCCAGGACCGCGCTGATTGGAATGGACTCCCATCACAGACTTTAAAATATATTTGGAAGCATGTGTGCAACTGCATATAATTGTTGTAGTGCGACCCGTTTTCATTTCTCAAGAAAACGTTAACAGTTTATGTACCTTCTGTGTACTGAATGCTGATACGGTGACCGCTCTGCCATGCAGATTTTGATAGGTTAGTATTAGCTGTCAATCACTCAGTCAGGTGACGGAGCTAACTAGCGCGGGCAAATGTAAAGGGTAGAAGAAGAGGGAAAATGAAAAGAACACTGACAGTCTTCTTTTGCAAGCCACCTAAATTAACAAAAAAATTGCGCTGGCGATGGTAATCATGAGGTGAACGTTGATCCACCAGCTGAAAAGAAGGCGTACAGTTTTCGGAGAGAGTGGTTGAAAGCAGTGCTTAATTTGTTCCGCCGTTTGCCGGAACGCAATCCGTTTTCTCTCAATTTCTGGCTTCCAAGGATCCGGAAAATTTTATTCTGGGATCCGGTAATTATCTGACCCCATTTGTCTTTATTTGCCCAATTCCTGCCCACCTTTTTCACTCTACTGTACTACAATGCATTCCCCCGACTCAAGAATATACAGAGCACTCGCCTATGCTGTGCCAGGCTGCCTTCGTCATAGGCTGGTGCTGTCTAGTGATTAGTGATGTGTCGTTCAAGAACGATTCGTTCTTTTTGAACAAATCTTTAATGTGACTCCGTATGAACGAGTCGTGTTGGAGAGGGATTCGTTTATTGGCGCATGCGCATCATTCTTGTGGTTTTCCGAGCGTAACCCGTTCATCATCAATGACAGAAGACCGAAAAGACCCGAATGACTCGAAAGATGAACTAATCTTTTCTGTTTCCGGCTCATGGCCGCTCCGTAATGTTAACCAATGCAGCATGAGCCGGAAAGAGAAAAGACCGAAAGGACCCGGAGGACTCGCAAAAAGAACGAATCTTTTCGGGTTCCGGCTCATGGCCACTCCGTAATGTTAACCAATGCAGCATGAGCCGGAAAGAGAAAAGACCGAAAGGACCCGGAGGACTCGCAAAAAGAACGAATCTTTTCGGGTTCCGGCTCATGGCCACTCCGTAATGTTAACCAATGCATCATGAGCCGGAAAGAGAAAAGACCGAAAGGACCCGGACTCGCAAAAAGAACGAATCTTTTCGGATCCCGGCACTGTAGCGGTCACGTGACAAAAGCTAAAGTCCGGACTGAGTGCTCGGACTGCACACGTTAACATCAGAGTGAAGTAATTTTGTGTCGAACAAAAGAGATTTAAATCTAAAGAAGACAGATCAGAGTTTGGGTAAACCAGACTAAAAGACCCAGGTAGGCTTTAGTAATATATTTATATTCATTTTAAATTTAGCATTATAGTTTTGTCTTATTTGTAGTGTGATTCGCGTTTGTGTATAAAACGCTAGTAGATGTGGAAGTACACACAACATTTATTGATATTTTAGTAAAATGAACGAAATGACTCGAGAAAAGATCCGTTCATTTTACTGAACGAGACTCAAAGAACCGAATCCGTAAAATGATCCGAACTTCCCATCACTTGTGCTGTCCCCTGCAGTCGGCAGGCCGGCCCGTATTATGTGGAAATTAGCGATTAGATAAAAATATTATAAAATAAAATATAATAATTAATAATTATTGTGTTAGTGTGTTTTCTTTATTGTGCATTGTATAATGTAAAAAAAATAATAATAAATAAAATGCACTACTAGCAAGTCTGAAAAGGCTGCTGCTGGGTAATTTACGTCCTGTACGTAACTTATTTTTAGGCGGCATTTGGCCAAAACAAAAAGTGTCCTGACTCCTTCGTGCTAACATGTCTAAAAGACAATCAAGTTTGCTTTCGTTTTTTAAAAGAAACGAAGACTCAAGTCTATCATGTTAAACGGCCATTTAACATGATATTGAAGATTAAGATAAATTGTGTTGAAAGTAATCTAAAGGTTTTTTGTGTGTATATGTCTTAAATTATGTTGTAAATGATGTATGTAAGTCCTGCTGCTTAAAAATAGGCATGTTAGACACTGAACCATTGCGTTCTGTTTGTGTTCCAGCAACTGTTTTGGGCCAGCCCCCCTGTCCGTCACCCCAGTCCTGTTGTGTTCCAGTAACTTCAAATTTACAAATTAAGCACTGGTTGAAAGACCTTGAGTGGCTCCGCCATGAAAATGGCTCTATGCATTGCATTCACTGTAAAACCTGTGGGACGGAGTTAGCAGGTAACACAGCGTTCGCCACTGAATCTACACATTTTAAGCGTGAGAGCTTGATCAAACACGGTGAGAGTGCCAAACACAAGAAATGCAGGGACAAGTCTGTTGCAAAAAGTTTGTTATCATCAGGTTCGATCGTTGAGGCTTTTAATCGCCAGGATGCTGCCAGCCGTTCCGCGCAATTGGCAGAGCTGAACATAAAATTTAACACTGCATACACCATCGCCAAAGAAGAGCTCGCCTTCTCAAAATTTAAACCCATGTTACAGCTCATGAAAAAGAACGGTATTGCAATAAACATGACATATGCAAATGACAAGAGAACACTGCCGTTAAAATATCGTCAGCCCAGTACATCTCATTCATTTTTGGTGGATGCTCCTAAATTTTTGCTTGCGCTCCTAACTTTTGGAAGTTGGGAGCACCAGTGCTACCAAGTAAAAAAGTTCATTTCAAGCCCTGCTCTGGGGTTGTACTGTGTTAGGAGGTTTGATAGATAACTGGGCGCTAATCTGTTAAGGGCTTTGTAAGTCAATAGCATCATTTTGTAATCAATGCGAAATTTACGGGTAGCTAGGGCTGGGTAGCGTTCAAAAATGTTCGATACCGATACCGGTTCCAAAAGGTACTTTTTCCGATACTTTTATTTTAAGATATAGATTTTAACAAGACACACATAACCGCAGAGAAACTTTGGTTTTATTTTTTTAGGATTTTTGTGACACTTTTCACAACTGGCTTATCTATTTCACAGCTGGCCAATAAGCAAAGGAACAAAAGCACAAAATGAACAAAGTGCAGGGTTAACATTTGCTCTTAACCTTAAAGCAAGGGTGCCAAATGTCTAGGTTACTTGCGTAACCCCACGTTCCCTGAAGAGGGAACGGAGACGTTACTCGAGGATTAGACCGACTGAAAGGGAGCGAATCACCGTGAGAGCGACTGCCGAACATATTAACGGGCAAATTAATTTACAGGCGTAGGTGATTGATTAGCTATCAGCTGGGTATAAAGCCGGGCGTGCCTACGCATCAGTATGGAATTTTCCGAGGAGCTGGACCTACTTACCTCCCAGCGACCTCAGATCCATGACTTCTAGGGCATGGCGAAGGGTAACGTCTCTGTTCCCTCACTAGCCTCCACTACAGAACCTAGCAGCGCTGACTGCTCCGCTCAGATGCTGGAGGGGGGAGGATGAGAGAGCCGCCAAAAGGGGGGAGCTCTAGAAAGGTGTACTGCTCCGATGACAAGGAGAGTACTGCAAGCGTACACCCACTCAGGACCACAGAGGGAACAGAGCCCGCGTCCTTACCTTACACTATATTGGGGCGGACATGCCGGACGATGGAATCCCCGAGAATGACATTGTCGTGTTCCGTCTCACGGAGGGGGGCGAAGCTGTTCTGCGTTGAGATCTATAGGCTGGTGGTGGTGATGTCCTTGATCGTGGCTGAGCTAGGGCTGGGTGATATGAAGCAAATATATTTTGCTATATCTCGATATCTTTACAGGATGTATAACCCCCCCCCCCCAAAAAAAAAAAAAAACACTGCAAAAACAAATATTACACATTTCAAAGTTGTTTTTAATTGAAACTCAGAGGTAGATGGTTCAGTGCATAGGAACAAAGTGCTTTTCCAACATTTAGGGTATAAAAAAATCCCTGATAACATAAATAATAATTTAACTGTAAAACAATACACATTGCCAAACAAAAAAACAGGCAGTGGATAGGAACTAAGTGCTTTTCTAACATTTAGGGTAAAAAAAAATCCCTGAAACATAAATAACAATTTAACTGTAAAATAATACACATAATATTAAAAATAAAACCACTCAATATTATCTTTGCAGGAACTCTGTGTTAGCCATCAACAAATAGCCAATGAACTCTTTTACAGTTTTTTTTTGAGCAAGGAATACCAATCTGTCTACTGTGTCAGGTTTAAGTGCAGCCCTTTGACAAGTAACTATATTTCCACTGCAACTGAAGATCCTTTCAGAAGGACTGCTAGTGGCAGGCACACAGAGGTACTTTCTTGCTAATGTGCTTAGTGCTGGATAGGCAACCTCATGTTCCTGCCACCATTGCAGTGGATCTGCCTCACTCTCCAAGCATACGGACTGTAAATAACTTGACAATTCATTCACAATGGACTCGCGAGGTGTGAATGATGAAGAGTAAGGGGTTGATGCATCTTGGACAAAGAAGCTGGCCAGTGTTTTTTTCTTTTTAGCAACGGGGGGCACAGGACCTGCTATGGCATTCTCTTGTGCAGACTGAGGCACAGCTTTGCCAACACCTGCAGAGCTTCCCTGATCACCTTGCAAACTCTGTGCTTCACAGATGACCCTCTCTTTCACTGCATCTAGTTTCCCACTGCTGACATATTTCCCCCGAAACCGTAGGTCCATAAAAGAAGCAATGTCCTGCAAGTCACTGGTAGAGGGTTCTGAAAACTTTTCATTTAAGTAAGTCAGGATGGTGTCTTTGATGGACTTTGTTAGCTCACTGTCACCTCCCTGGGCAAGGAGGCTGCTGTTAAAGAGGTGCAGCACAGGTCTTACGTATGAGAGTGTCACATACTCCTCACCTGACAAAGCGTCAGTAAATTCCTGCAGGGGCTTCAGCGCTCTTTGTATGGCCTCTAGCACCTCTATATCTTGCCAACTAAGAACCAGAGGTCTTGTTTTCTTATCAGCAGACAGCACTTTGGCAAGAGCCCTTTCCTGCTCAAGGACGCGTTCTACCATTAGGCTTAACGGCTAAAGCGCTGACGGACAGCCGTCTCGTCCAATCAGAATGGATTTACGTTCCGACATTAAAAAGGATTCAATGCGTGATGGTTGTTTTTGTCACACAAGTTGTAATTTAAAACATTGCTCACAGTTTTGGACTGTACCCAAGGCACATGTCTTGATCTTGTTTCCATTCACTTAAATATTTTGGACATGAATCCTTTAAATTGATAGTTTAATTAAAATATATAATAAAAAAACACTGAAAATTTTTTGAGGTTTTTAAGAGACAATCTCAATGGGTAATTTGGTTGGTATCTTTGCAGACAGTTACAGTAATACCTACAGACCTACTTTTGTTTTATTTAATATATTTTAGGTTTAATGTATTTAGTTGACAATGTTATTTAAAGTCTTGTAAATGTTATTTACAATCTTGAAAGAACTTTGATCCCCACCGTGTTGTCGACTCTGTACTGAGCTGATGAGCTGGTAAATTCATCTGTGCCTGCACTTCGGCCAGCTCCCTCCGCTTTTTCCAACTGTAGGAGAATGCGCTCACAGTTTTCTTACACAAAGAAATGGCCCGTGCAATACGAGGGTCTTGCATTCCATGACCTGTAACACGGTAAAAGCAAAAATGAAATAAATTGTTTTAAAATGTAGTTTAATAGCACAAGCCATGAATTATCTCTTCATTTTGTGACTGTTATTATTTCAATATTGTACTTTTTAATTATTCTGTTTTTAAAAAGACCAAATTATTTGATTTTATTACAACCACTTAATATTAAATGTAACAATGTACTTTACACTCATTTAAAACAGTGCCACACCCCCTTCCACCCAACCAAACATTTCACTCATGTGCACACATGCAGATATAAGACCAGGAATAGGCTATTCGCTATTGCACTCAACCAATTGCCAAATGAAGTCTGTGACCAAAACATTGCATCCTCTGCCAGTTGTTGTTTTGGACTGCGCAGACGATGTTTGCTCCATTGTCCGTGGTAATGGCTACGGGTCCATTTGGATTTAACATCCAGGTTGTTGTTACGTCTCTGAGGGCCTCTGCGATATTTTCGCCCGTGTGATCTTGTGGTTTGAAGGCACGCACTTTTAATTTTCCAGTCCAAAATATAATGTATAGTGACGCACATGTACGGCTCGCATGTCCTGCTGCTCCACATGTCTGTAGTCAGGGCATAGAAAGTAGCCTTTTTCACTTCAGCAGCAAGCCGCGCTCTCTCTGTGGTGTACAGTCGCGGGAGTTCTTGTCGCGAAAAGAAATGGCGACTAGGTAAACTGTATCTGGGATCAAGTGTTTTTAGCATACGTTTAAAGCCGCGTTGTTCAACGACGGATATGGGTGCCATGTCCACCACTATATGAAAGGCCACGGCCTCTGTGATGCTACACCACCTTGCGCTCTGTCTTTCGTATTCTACACTCCGCGTTACAGAATTATGAAGACTTATCTGTGTAGTGTTTGGAGTGTTGCCAGCACTAGTGGGTTTAGTGGCCGGGATCCTTAGTCTAGTGAGCTCCTCCTATGCGAGCTTGTGCCTTGTTTTTAAATGGTGGAACAGGTTCGTGGTGCAAGAAGCTTTGGTTGGCACCAACTTTCCACATTCACGACAGTAGACATCTGTCTGATGTTCGTCTGACGACTTAAATCCAAAATATTTCCATATAATGGAACCAGCTGTTCTTTTTTTTGCAACAAGTTCTGTAGCCTCCGGGCTGGTTGCGGGCGCCTCCATGTTGAGTGAGACGACAGGCAAAGGGAGTGGGAACAAAAGCAAGGAGGCGCGGACGAGCACAGCACAGAGAAGGCAAACAAGCAAATTGGCGAAAATTAAATATAGACATTATATCGATATGTACGATATGCCAGAATTCATATCGAGTTTGAAAAATATCTCGATATATTTTAAATAAATAAAATAGTTGAGGTGGTGGGAGCATTAGCTTCTACACTCACCTGAGCCTGGTGAGTGTCTACCCGGGATGTTTCCAACGCCGCCTTCCGCTCTCTCAGTTGGGCCTGCTTCACGAACAGGTCGCAGATTTCTTTTTCCACTGCCTCCAACTCCATCTCCACCGGCTGCATTTCGCATGAGTCCTCACCTGAGCTCAGAGGTACACACACGATTGACATAGCTGAAGTATTGGGTAGAGGAGATACCGAACAAAACCAAACATTTCATTCTGCATCATGAACTGTGCACTTCATTTAAAGCATTGGGCTAACCACACAAAGATTGTGGGTTCAAATACCAGGGAAAGCAATGGAAATGTAAAGGGAAAAGGAAAATGTAAGTCGCTTTGGATAAAAGGGTGTGCTAAATGCACAAATGCAATGCAATGTAAAACTTGAAAATAAAATCATTTTAAGTTTGTAAAAAAGGGTAATTACCGTACATGATGTGTCTCCATGTAGGAATCTGTTCACCTGCAGCAACGGGGATTGTGCTGGAACATTCCATCGATGGCTGTGTTGTAATTACATCTTCTGATAGACTTGATCAGGAAAACAAAGGAAAGCCAAAGAGAAAATGCATAAATGAAAAGCAGATCATATTTGTAATGGTAGTGATCCATATGACAAAATAATATTATATTGTACTAGTAAAGAGATTACATGTCTGCAGTCAGACCCTTCTTTATTCTGTATTTATATCAGGATTTCAACATTACATTATAAGATCAAAGAGAGAGAAAGAAAAACTACATTTACCATGAAGGATTTTGTTTGCTCATCTTCTTAAAGATTCAGGGTGGGGAATAATGATGAATTCTGCATTGATTATGAGCGAAATTTTCTGAATGAGGACCCTGTCGAGGAAATAAAACAACTTGAAATATTACAAATACTAAAAGCCTTTAGTATTACTTACAATGTTTGCCACATTTAAATAAATAGCAAATTCGATAAAACATACGAAATATATCGTTTTAGACAATCATTGTAAAAAAGGTTTCATTATTTTGAATATTAGTATGTCTAAACGGAGGATAGTGAAATATCTTAACGTTAAGTGTTGCCATGTTCATTTATTGCGTATGTTCATTATATACAAAATTATCCGCCATCTCTTGCCATATCAAATGAAAATATAAACTTACTAATTAAATATGAACTTACTTAAAGTTAATGTTGGTTAAAGACCAATCTCGTGATTTCAGTAACGCGTTTACTGAAATAAAACATAACTGTTAACCCTAACCGCCTGTGCTCTAGCTAAACATTAGCATGCAGCATTGACATTACTGCATAGTTCACGATGTTTCGCCACCAAACAAACTGCATATAAATTAAATTAAGACCTTTCTCAGTTTGAATAATGGAAGAATAATAGAAGCCAATGTTCGTTCAGCTCCTCGCTTCAACAACTTTGGCTTAAAAGTTCCGCCACTGCTGCCAGTCTAGCGCTCAGAGGCTGGTCCGGTGAGTTTGAGCGCCAAAATAAAAAAAATCAAACAGACGGAAATAGGCCACTGATTGGCTTAACGGCTAAAGCGCTGACGGACAGCCGTCTCGTCCAATCAGAATGGATTTACGTCTTCCGACAGTAAAAAGGATTCAATGCGTGATGGTTGTTTTTGTCACACAATTTGTAATTTAAAACATTGCTCACAGTTTTGGACTGTACCCAAGGCACATGTCTTGATCTTGTTTCCATTCACTTAAATATTCTGGACATGAATCCTTTAAATTGATAGTTTAATTAAAATACATAATAAAAAAACACTGAAATTTTTTTGAGGTTTTTAAGAGACAATCTCAATGGGTAATTTGGTTGGTATCTTTGCAGACAGTTACAGTAATACCTACAGACCTACTTTTGTTTTATTTAATATATTTTAGGTTTAATGTATTTAGTTGACAATGTTATTTAAAGTCTTGTAAATGTTATTTACAATCTTGAAAGAACTTTGAAACACATTTCAGCATGTGGGATGAAGAGAAGAGACTCACAATATGAATTATACATAAAAAATAGACATACAAATGTTTACAGGCCACTGACAGAGAACTGTTGTGCTGTAATTATACGATTGTACATTTTTTTTTTTATAAAAACGGTAAACGGCTGTGTTAGAATTTATTTTTACAGTGAAATATATGTATTTTACATTTTAAAATTGTTGAAAACAAATAACCCCCTGAAAAATAATAGTATATTTCATTGTGCGAAATTAATAAATTTCTCAGTAATTTTACAGAAAATGTATTTTTTAACAGGGCTTTGTTGTATCTTCTCCGGACCCCTTCCAACATACCACTGAGGAATCGATAAATTCTGTTTGCATTAAACGAGAGACTATCATCGGGGTGTACAGAAGAGAACCTGGTCAACCCAGAATTGGACAGGCTAAGTACAGCAACAAATTATAGAAACTCTCAATCAACACGAATTCTCAAACAGTACACGAATGATTATAAGAACCAAATGTGGCACATTTTTAGCAAACCTACTTAGAAATATCTATTTTGTCAGTAGTCCACAAAAATGGGAAACTCGTTCACGACCCCCAAGACATTAATAATACCTTTAGGGAATACTATAAAAATCTCCATCTGAAATTTAATTGTTCTTTAGAATTATTAAAACTATCAAATGAACAGGTAGAAAATGTAGAATCGCCAATATCTTCTACTGAGCTTCACAAGGTTCTACAGCAAATTAACTTGATTGACCTCGCAACCAACCAAAATCTAGAATTATTTCTCTAGATGCAGAAAAAGCTTCTGACAGAGTTAACTGGAAATTCCCAATAGCTATACTCCATAAATTTGGATTTGGTAATTCCTTTAAAGAATACTTTAAATACTTTACAGCTCTGTAAATGCGTCAGTTAGAACAAATGACCAAACTTCCTCTAGAGCCTAGAGGACCAGACAAGGCTGCCAACTCTCTCCCTCAGTATTTGTTATCCTTATTGAACCACAGGCTCAAGCAATTAGGCAAAACATTAAAATTACTGGAATAAATACAAAAAATGTACATTACTAAATAAGTCTTTACATGGATGATGTGCTATTGTTTCTCCTTTCTCCTGGCAGCTATTAATGCTTTTGAATTTTTTTCAGCTGTCTCTGAATACTCCATAAACTGGGAAGAAAATTAACCGTGCCACTCAACATGGTCTTCCAGAACACCTCCTCTTCAACCACATTGAAGGAATCAATGAATCCTTCTCAGGACTGGTTGAAGTCACTGGAACCTCATTTCTCCAGATTTTTATGGAAAGGCAATCCACCACGCATCACCTTACACAAACTTAGAAAATCCAAGAACTGTGGTGGACTGGAGCTGCCGAGTCCTTACCTTTATTTCCTCTTCTCCTACTTATGGATTAGGTTTCCTGTCCTAGGCACTTCATACTACACTCTCTTATTTAATTAATAGGTCTGTGTGTCTTCCTTCAGTGAAGATCAGGTCATTATGCGACGCGTACCATTCTGTCCACTCCCCTTCCATGATCTGTCAAATGTATTATATATGGCCTCCCCTGTATTATTATGTCCACTCCTCATCCGTGATCTATCATCTGTTTAATAAATGGCCTCATTGTTATCCTGCATAGTTGTCTATGTATAAAGTGTGTGTATGTATATTTATTTATAAATATATGGGTGTAGGTATGTATAAACTGTAAAAACTATACTGCAAGAACTGTAACAAACTTATATGGTATGTTCAGGTAGATATTCTTCCCACTCCTGAATCTTTTAACACCCTACTGTCCTGATGTAATTCATGCAAACTGAACCATGGGAAAAATAAATATATATTTAGCTACATAAATTCGCTGCTTCCAACCAGATGAGGAAACACCACACCAAGTGTTCACTCCTCTAGAGAAAACTGTCCAGCTCAAACAAAGCACCTACTCCTCCATGTGGTAGCTTTTAAGCAGGACAGGACAAGGTAATGAAAAAAGCCACTCTTAAATCCTAATGAACTTTCTAGTTACAATAACCACTAATCTTCCTTTCATGTCTAAAATGCTAGAGAAAGCAGTAATAGCTCAACAAGAGTTTCAATCACCACAGCACAGAGAACCCTTTAGTTAAAATCTTAAATGATCATCACCTTGCATCTGACCAATATCTCCCTTTTTGTTTTGATTGATCTTAGCGCTGCATTTGACACAATTATTTTCTGCCTAGATTGAGCCAGAAACACTTCTAAATGAGAGCCATGAACTATGGAAACTCATTCATTCATTCTCTAACCTGTTTATTCCCTTTTTGAAGGCATAGGTGTCGGCTGGTGCCTATCTCCAGCGCACATTGGGTGAGAGGCAGGGGTACACCCTGGAAAGGTCGCCAGTCCAGAGTACCCGGAGGAAACCTACGCAAGCACAGGCAGATTATGCAAACTGGAAGGTCACTGGCGAGCCTCGAACCGACAACCTTCTAAGTTGAAGGCCACCGTGCCGCCCACTATGGAAACTCATTCTGTGATTTTTCCGAGGAGCCGACCCCCACACTTACCTCTCTGCACCTCAGATCCACTGACCTCAACGGCATGGCGAACGAATAGATTTATCTTTTCCTTCCATAAAGGAAATATAGGAACCCTTCGAAAAGGCCATGCCACACCCCTACGAAGGGCGGACTCAGCGGCAGAACGCAAGTCCTATATGGACTTTGATGGCTGCCACTACCCTGGTGCATGTCACAAAGGACCCTGTCCTTGTATCCTCCAGCTGCCCCACCAACCAAGGCAGTGAAGGGGGAGGAGCTAAATTCTCTGACAGAAAGGGGAGCCTGCCAGAAATTCATTAGCTCCTATTGCACCCTTGGAAAGACGGTTCTAGAGGTACATGCTGAACTGGGTCCCAACGTCAAAGGCATAGCACCTGTGATCAGATTCCCAGCGTGGCTGTAGAGAGCATCGTGAACACTTCTAACCCTGAATCAGCACATGCTATCCCAGAGTGCAGCAGATCTAGATCGAAAGACTGAGGAGCCATGTACCTTCCGATTCCTGTATGATGTGCAGGGAATTGTCGACACTGTCCGACCCACTGACATGCCAGATGAGATCCGTATTCAAAGAGGGGAGATTGCATGAGGAATTTCACAAGCTGTCAGTCAAGGAGTGTTGTAAACAACCCTAACCCTAACCCACATCGAAAAGCGTCCTCCGGAACACCAATGTGCATTTCAGAAGAGTGCTGCAATGCAAACATTCATTCATTCATGAGCTCACTGTCCCAGGGTGGTTGCGTGGGAGGAGAAGATGTGGGCAAACTCTTGGTATATCTTCGGTAGAAGGGAGGTAATTCAGGCTGTGGAAGGTGTGGACATGGAGGGGTGGCGGAGAGGGATGGTTTTAGCACAACCAGAATCTAAGCAATCTGGTTACTGTAAAACCATCCCATCTAAGCTTTTGATGACTTAATGTGGTCTTCAAGATAGGGGTATAATTGGAAGGGGCATGAGTAGCTCTCAAAATCACACTGGTTAACGTGAGATGTCTACTGTAACTGAACACAGACAGCAGATATTGAGACTTCAAACACGTGATGGTGACTGAATGGAGGATGTACCTGGAGAATCCTTTCAAAATCACGTGGTGTTCACATGGTTTTTTTCAAGTTGGACTACTTCCAGTTATGCCTCCTTTCAGTTACGCCTCGCTTTACAAGTTGCAGATAGACCCATCTCCATTTTTACTCTTGAGATGTTACACATAGGGGGCACTCATCAGTTCTAATCCTTTAAGCAGGCTCCAGGACTGCCCTACTACCCAGAATACTTTCAAGTTTACAGAGCTGCAAGTGGTGTATGGGTGAGTTAGTCGTACTATAACCAAAGGGTTGGTGCTTCGATCCCTGCAAGATCCATTCGGTTGTCTTAGCCTCGGGCAAGCCACTTCATCCACATTGCCCTGTATGGATGTGTGTGACTGGTGGTGGGCAGGAGGCCCTAAGCTCGAAATAGATGCCACGTTCTGTCAGACTGCCCCAGGGAAGCTGAGGGATACTAAGGTAGCTTATCACCAGAAGTGTGTGAATGTGGGGGGAATGAATAATGCTCTAAAAATAGTGAAGCGTCTGGAAAAGCAATCAATAAATCAAAGAAATTATTATTATTATTATTAAGTGAATGTGATTGTGGTCCGCAGCAAGAACATGAGTGTGTCTGGAAGTACATGAAGAAAGTGAAGGATGTGAGGAAGCTACACCCACAAAAAATCTGTGGATGTTTGGAACAATCTAACTGCAGAGATGCTTCAAAACTGTGCAAGTGCACCTCGAAGAACTGCTGTTTTAGATTTCTTTGATGAAAATAAATGATTAAAACTTCTTAAAGCATTCCTTGTTTACAGCATTTTTTACGCTTGGCTAAAACTTTTGAACAGTACTGTAGATGATACGGTTACAGTCTAAACAAAGAGAGAAAAGCAGAGATACGAACAAATACAATTTTTCTTCAAATGAATGATTTTATTTAAAAATAAGATAGATATTTAAATAGGATGTATATAAAAATATAAATATTTTATGAAAATTCTGCTGCAGAAGATTTGAAGGTTTCCAGGAGAGTCTACATCTGGTGTAGCCTCAGTCGATCCGCCGGATCACGAGCCAAACACAACCTTAAGATGTAACACCATTCTGGAATTTTCAGAGAGAGAGAGTTGTTTTATGAAGAGCCACCAAAAATATAATTTCTAATGCTTCTTTCTTTTTATGATTAATGTCTATAAATCTCAGAGTCTGAGTGAAGGGGAGTATTGTGCTTACCATTCGTCTCACACGCTTTCATGATTTTGTCAAACATGGCTGCCAGGCACCAGACGTACGCAGGTTCTGCGAAGAACGTTGGCTGATCGTCAATCTCCGGCGGGCAGAAGATCTCATTTCCTGTAAAGAATCCACATTATTTATTAATTTCATCAACAATCAGACAATATGTGAAGACAACACCAACATACCGTGATAGTCAGAACTCTCGAAAGGCTCGTCCTCAATCGCCAAAGCACATCCGAAATCGATAACCTTCAGGTCTAAAGACGACTCTGAGACAAGGACGTTTTCCAAGTGCAGGTCGCCATGAAAAATTCCACAAGAAAAGAGGTGTTTGGCTGCATCAAGAAGCTGGTGCCGAAACCGTGAAGCAGTTCCTCCATCTATGCTCCCACAATTCTCGAGGTAGCGGTACAAGGTCATGCTCTGATCAGGAACCTCCATGATTAGGATGAACCCCACGTCGTTCTCCATCCAGTCAAGCAGTTTAATGATCCTAGAGCATGAAGACCCCGATCTGAGCATCATGGCCACCTCTGCAAGCACAGGTCTAGGCTCTCCATCCTGGAGAAAAACAAATGAAGGTCATTATAAAGATCATCATTTCGATTGGCGGGGTTGTTTCCTGTACAGCTCTGCTCAGAAGTTTACACACCCTGATGCATTTTCTGATTTCTTGACCATTTTTCAGGATAAATTAACGATAACGCAAAAGCATTTTTCCACTCGTGGTTAATGGTTGGGTGAAGCCATTTATTTTCAAACAACTGCGTTTACTCTTTTTAAGAAGTAGAGAGAGGGATTCTGTTTAAACAAATAAACATTTCTGCAACAGCTAGTGGAAAAAATAAGGGATGCAAAAAAAAACACACAAATCTGAGAACTTTTGTACATTTGGAGAGGAGTCAACGAGGCCTAAGATGAACGGAACACCATCCCCGCGGTGAAACATGGAGGTGGGTCACTTATGTTTTAGTAACACGAGAATCTCCAAAGGCACTGGAAATGTGGTAAAAACTGATGAAGATGAATGCAGCATGTTATGAAAAGATACTGGAGGATAACATTGTACTCATCAGCCTGGGAGCTGCGCATGGGATGTTACAGGACATTCCAACACAACGACGATCTAAAACACAAGGTCAAGTCCACTTTTCATTGGTTACACCAGAACAAGGTGAAGGTTCTAGAGTGAGCATCTCAGTCTCCTGACCTCAATATCATCCACCCACTCTGGGTAGAACTCAAACTTTCAGTTCATGCGACACAGCACAAGAATTTACAAGAGTTGGAGCCTTTTGCCTCTGCTTTACCAACAGAGAAGATAAAGAACCTCATCGACAACTACCCCAAGAGACATCAGACTGTCATTGATTATTACACAATATTAAGAGCTGGGCTATAAACTTTTGATCAGGATCATCTGGAAAGTTTCTGTTGCTATTATGAATTTAAAAGAGTAAACACAGTTGTTTTCAATAAATGGTTCCGATATGAAACACGATACAGAAAATGAAGAGTGAAAGCAAAATTGACACTCACCACTTCAAGATAACTCTCCACCCCGTAGGTTCTGATGCACTTTATTGCAGCCTGTAGATAGAAAACAAAATTGAATTCTGTGAAAATCTATTTGTTTAACAGAGAACAGTCAAGGAACATCTCTCTGTCTGGAGCAGATTGGTGCTTGCGTTCAGAAATGTTCTCTACCTTTTTGCTTCTATCTTCTCTGTGGATTCCTTTAAAGACAGATCCATAGCATCCCTCTCCCAGAAGACATTTGTAATCGTAGCCGCACTCTGAAAAACAAATGAGATGATGGATTTGTGAGATTATACTTTCATTTCATGTTAAATAATCTCAAATCACTGCTTTTCTTTTGAGTTTTAAACATTTTATACGCATTAAATATTTTCAGACAGTTAATAGAAAAGAAACAACAGAGGCCGACAGCAATGAGAAGAGCAAAGAGAGGCATCAGTAAAGAGAATCATAATTCATAACCGTACAGTCATAAGATTTAACGGTGAATCCTTCTGATCATGAGATTTGTGTGATGTTCTGAAAATGATCAACTCTGATTGGACAATCCATCAAGGATGAGAAAAAAATGGTTTTGTGATCTGTCAATTTTACGGTTTCTGCTGAAATAAACATCTGAAGTGAACCAAACTTCTTAACCTTCTCACAAGATCTTCTACTTTGATTGAGTTAAAGACAACAGAAGCAATAAAACAATAATTGATTCATTCGAGATCCTGAGAATTACTCACCGAACGCCAGATCTTCCAGTTCAAGATCTGAAGGATGGTAATGCCCAGATGAATCAGGTTCAGGATCAGAGGAGATTAAAGGGTTCTCCTGAGGGAGCAGAGAAGATTCTCCATCATGATCCTTGTGATCTGGCTCTGGTGAGGGGTGTCGGGATCTGTCCTGGCCACCGCAGAGGAAAAGTTTCCTGATGTTCTTGGTGCATTTTTGGAAGAAAGAGCGCTTCCTCTTCCTCTGCTTTTCTAAAAAGTAAATAAATAAATAAAAAGTTAACCTTTGTAATTAGAACACAAACGTTCTCAGATTTTGAGCAGCAAAAGTTTCAGATGAGAATTAGAACTAAACACAATGAATACAGCACTGAAAATAAAACATGGCTGGAGTAAAATGAACCACTGACTCACCCTCAGGGACATCCTCAAAAGAGGCTTCTGGTGGAGGTGGACTGGCTCCAGGTGGGGTTCTGGAGAACTCCACCACTTCCTCATCCCGCCGACGAAAGGGGGACTTCAGGCCCTTCAACACTCTCTCGAGAAAAGTGCTCCCAGATTTTGCTAAAACAAAGAAGAATATTTTACCACTGGTTTAAACAAAATAAAAATAATTTATACATTCGATCTGCTTCAATATGAATTAATCATTTTTATTTATAAAAAACCTGACAGAAAATGACAAATTGGCATCGAATAAATTTATAAATCTAGCTTATAACACATAACTATGTAAATAAATAAACAAAACACTGATAAATGCATACATTTGAACAATTTAATGAGTAATAATATGTAAGTGTATAACAAATTATTTATAAATGGTGATAAAGCATATGCTAATTTGTTTATTTAGTCAAATGGTCAAAGTAGCATCTTCTTTTTATGATTTTAAAGATATAACAAAATATTAAAAAAGCAGCTCTCATCACTAAAATATTCTATTTTTAAAGAACAGTTAAAAAAAGCAAAGTGTAATAACATCTCTTCTAACATTTTGTATTTGAATCTCTTAACTTGACATCACAAAATATGTTGTTAGAACATAATATAAAAAAAAATTCTTTACGTCAAAATGTGGAAGTGTATCAGACACGATTTATGATTTGAAAAAACAGTTTACGCCTTTAATAAATAATAAACGCTTTGTTTTGTCAATAAGCGTCATTTAAGATGTCATTTAAGTTGACTAGTTATCGTAAATAACATTTTACGGTTATTTCATCTTCAGTAGAAAAAAAGCTTCCCGTAACTTATTTAAACTTTTTTTTTTTTCTTTCACCTCACCTTTCGTGCTTCTCTCCATGGAACCTGCAGGTGAAACCGTAACGCGATGCCGAGAAGAATCCAGAATGAACGAAGAGAACGGAGAAGAAGAGAAAACAACAGTCATGGGGCAAGAGAGAGAGAGAAATGATCAGTGGAAACGCTCGGAGTTCTTATAGAAGCCTCTGAGGAGACACGTCACAATGACGTCATTCTGAGAATCAACGAACATCCAAAATAAAACATTTAAACTGCACCTAAGCGAATTATCCTTCCCGTTTACCTCGCTATAACAAAACAGTATTTCAACAATTTTAACTCACACAATTATTTAAAAAAAAAAACGAGTGATTGAATTTTATTGTACGTTTCTGCTCGTTTTAGCAAACACGGTTCCATAACAGCTCAGGAAACATCTAGCATCCAAAAAAGCCTTCTGATGGTCTTCATGTTTTCCCCAAGCAACAGTATTTAATTCATATAACTTGTTTTGTTATTTTAAACACGCAAATACACCCACCGGCCACTTTTTTAGGTACACCTTGCTAATTGGTCCCCCTTTTTTTCCTTCTCCATAATGCTCGATCATGACGAACAAAATAATGATGAGTTTCCCCCTCATACTAATTTTTTCTCGTTATTTTTAAGTAGGTTTGCTAAGAATTCTGTCACTTACGTTTTTCTGTTTTCTTTCAATTTGCTTTCTTGTGGATTGTCTGTGTAGGCAGTTTTAAGAAAAAATATGTTTTTTCTCTTTTAATGAAAAAGATTATTTTACATTGCTTTACTGCTTTTGGAATCTCCCATAGAACACACGCTGAGATTCCTAAGGAGTCGTTGATTTCCATGAAGGTTTCCAATTCTCTTTTAAAATAATTTATAAAGTCCTGATCTTTAAGTAGTAATGTGTGAAGTCTCCAGCTCCTGCTTGATTGCAACACCAAAATACCAAACGAGTTTACTTTATATTGACATAAAAACAGATTTGTCAGCTGCACAAACATGACGCGATCTTCCATTCCACCTCATCTCAAGATTGCTCTAATGAATAGAGATCTGGTGACTGTGGAGGCCATTTACGTGCAGTGAACTCATTGTTATATTCAAAAAACCAGTCTGAGATGATTCTTTATGACACAGCACATTATCCTGCTGGAAGTAGCCATCAGAAGATCGGGACACTGTAGCCAAGTTCAAGTTCGTTTAATTTATATAGCGCTTTTCACAACAGACATTGTCTCAAAGCAGCTTTATAGTAAACCAACAAGTTTAAACTCAAAAAAAGTGAAAAGAAATTAATTACTAAGTGGTGTATATGTCCCTGATGAGCAAGCCTGGGGCGATTGTGGCCAGGAAAACTCCCTTTTGGAAGAAACCTTGAGAGGAACCGGACTCAAAATGGAAACCCATCCTCATTTGGGTAACAACAGCAGTGTGATAAACTATGGTATAAACAGATGATCTGGTAGTATGAACAGATAATATAGTATAAACAGATGATATAATAATATAAACATAAACAGATAATATAGTATAAACAGATGATATAATAATATAAACATAAACAGATAATATAGTATAAACAGATGATATAATAATATAAACATAAACAGAAAATATAGTATAAACAGATAATATAATAATATAAACATAAACAGATAATATAGTATAAACAGATGATGACTGTGTTCGGTGTAGGTCCAGGGGTGCCGGAACATCTCCAGGTGAATCTGTTTGTTAGGTTGAGGGCTGGTGGCGAGCCTCCCGGCGTCGGATCTTCTCCTGATGAGTCTGGTTGTTGGGGTGAGGAGCTGGTGGGCAGGGCCTCCGGGAGCCTCGGGATGAGTATTGGAAGAAGAGTGGAGTTGGTGGGCTGCGGTCAAGGGGGCGCCAGAACATCTCCAGGTGGATCTGGTTGTTAGGGAGAGGTGATGGTGAGCGAAGCCGCCGTGAATCTCCGGATGAGTATGGAAAAGAAGAAAAGAAGAGAGGAGCAGAATTAGCGTAGCTGCTGTTCATAATATTAATATAGTTGAATGTAATATTAATATAGTTTAATGTAATATTAATATAGTTTAATGTAATATTAATATAGTTTAATGTAAGATCGCAGTTTTTCACGGAGTTAAGTTGTTAGGTT
Organism: Danionella cerebrum; assembly: GCA_007224835.1. Taxonomy (NCBI): domain Eukaryota; kingdom Metazoa; phylum Chordata; class Actinopteri; order Cypriniformes; family Danionidae; genus Danionella; species Danionella cerebrum. Next base: position 3,134 of record SRMA01026618.1, on the reverse strand, counting down.
CTTCCTCCAGTTACTTTTATTTTGTCATTTTCTCAGTCTTTTATTTTGTTAACTTTCTCCTGTTCCTGCCTGCTCCTCCTCTTTGTCTGTGTCTCCACCTTCTTGTACCTTATATTCTGGCCCCTTCTCCTGTGTGTCTTCATTCTGTGTCATTGTTAATTGCCCTCATGTGCCCCACCTGCTCCTCATGTCTGGTTCGTCATTCCCTCGTTTGCCTTCTACCTTCTTAAGCCCCTTGCTCCCTGTTCCATGTGCGGGTTCATTATTTGAGATTTGACAATTATTATTATTATCCCTCGTGCCTTGTCTGGTAAGCTCTGTGCTTCTGTATTGTCTGTTTAGTTTGAGTTTTATTTTTAGATATAGTTCCCCCAGCAGCCTGCTGGTAGCAATCGTTGATTGTTTTTTGAGTTAATGTTTTTCTTGTTTTGTTTGAGTTAGCTTTAGTTTTACTTCAGTATATTTATGTAAGGTTTTGCCCTACCACGGGTGTTTGTGTTTATTTGTTTATATTTATTTATTAAAAGTGAGTTGATCCCATCTTGTGTGTGCATTTGAGTTCATTTAACCCCTCCCTTACCATCATGGAGGGTTGCCCCTAACAGAATGAACCCGCCATTCTGAAGAACTCAGCACACTATAATCACAATCATGGGTCACTCTCGTGGACGCAAGCCTCGGCCTCCTTCTTCAGCTCCCTGCCGTGTGGTGCCAGCTAACCCTGATGTCTCCAGTCTTAAACAAGCTGGTCGTCCCATAGGAATATATGCAGCCTCCCTGCTCCTCGCCCTGAATGATCATGGATTAGAGGAGCATGAAGTCATCCGGCTATTCTGTTCTGGTCTGGATTATCCTGTCTCAGCAAATATTTTTCTTGAGGATGGTGACTATTCGATTTGGGAGACTATCAGGTCAGTGATGAATGTGATGGAGGGACCCGACTCTTTTGAGAGGGCCTTTGGTCACATCTACTCCATACGCCACCCGGTTGAGCCAGCTGATCTCTCACCTCCAGTTGCTCCGAGTGAGACCGCCTCTTGCGTCAACTTTCCTTCTACCGCTGTGTTCTCCACTCCGTCCCAACACAGACAGAGCGAGGATCCAGCGAGCCACTCCCCATCAGCCCACAGTACCCCCCACTTCAACGATGATCCTTTGTCTGTGTACCCTTTGTCCAGCTACCCCGTCTGTAACAAAGTTTCCTGTTGTCCAGAACCACCTCTGCCTGCCAAGTCATCCGTTTTTGGTCACCCTGCATCGGTCCCCAGCAACGCTGTCCCTGCCTGGATTCTCAGGCTGGTGGAAGAAGAAGTCAGAGCCGGAAGATTTTCCTCCCTGGGTTTGGCCACTCCCACCAGTCAGCGCTCTGCTGCCTTGCCCGATGTTGTGCCTGCTGACCCCTGTGATGACACTGCGCTCCAGGAGAACCCTGGAACTGTGGAGGATTCTGTATGGCTCAAGTCCTCTAGGTCTAGCCCTGTGTGCCCCCTGGATTCAGTTACTCCTGAATCTTCTGTTTAAAGTTGGTCTTGTTCCTTTTGAAGTGGTCCCCGTCTTTGCTGATGTGTCTGCTGTTTCGGCGCAGACTGTAGGAGTGGAATCTGCTGCCCAGTCACTGGATGGACAAGCATCCAGTGCACTTGCCTGCCAGCAGCTTTGTGAGGGTTCCCAGTCAACATGTCCCTGCGCTGCCCCTCACGTTTTTGTTGAGATGATCATTTTTGGGCATTATGTAGTTTTTTGCCTTTTTGTTCTTGTAAGATTTTCATTTTGTTTAATGTGCTATTTCTTTAAGTTGTCTGACACCAATTGCCAAGCCCTATTGGCCCTTCCTGCTCCCCTTGTCCGACATGCCCTTTGTTCGCCCCCTATGCGCTTGAGCATCTGTGCTCCCAGGACACTGTTAGCATTACCAGCTCCCCCAGAGCGTCGTGGCCTGTGCTCGCCCCCAATGCGTTTGGGCATCTGTCCTCCCAGAACACTTTTAGCGTTGCCTGCTCCTCCTGAGCGCCTTTCCCTTTGCTCGCCTCCATTGCTCTCTCTCCAGTGTGTTCCTGAGGTGCTGCTGTCCAGCCTGATGGGGATCAACTGTGCCCTGGTTCTAGTTCTGTCTCCAGCTTGGCCCCCTGGGAACCTAGCGCCAGCAGCAGAAGTCACCTCTGCTCCTCTCCTTGCCCCTGCTCAGTATGGTCGGAGCCTCTGTGCCAAGGTCGGCACCACCAAGTTTGGACTCAAGTTTTGTTATGATTATTTTATTATGATTTTTGTCCATGTTTTCTGTTCTCTGCCCCCTTTGTTTGCCTCCCCTTTCTGTTCCCTGATCGTCCGCTGGCTCACCCTTCCTGCCCCTCCTTGGTCTTGTTTTCCCCCTTGTCTGTCAGAGTCTCCCTAGCCCCTATTCTCTGACCCTTTGTGTGGATCCTGTGTGCTTTTGCCCCCTTTATGGGTTACAGGATCCCGGGCTCTGTTTTGTTTTTATTTATTTCTGTCTTGTTCCTTTTCGTTTCTGTTGGGGTGTCTGGAAGCCACCCCTTAGGGGGGGGATTATGTTAGGTTCTTCCTCCTGTTACTTTTATTTTGTCATTTTCTCAGTCTTTTATTTTGTTAACTTTCTCCTGTTCCTGCCTGCTCCTCCTCTTTGTCTGTGTCTCCACCTTCTTGTACCATACATTCTGGCCCCTTCTCCTGTGTGTCTTCATTCTGTGTCATTGTTAATTGCCCTCATGTGCCCCACCTGCTCCTCATGTCTGGTTCGTCATTCCCTCGTTTGCCTTCTACCTTCTTAAGCCCCTTGCTCCCTGTTCCATGTGCGGGTTCATTATTATTATTATTGTTCTGTGTCTGGTAAGCCTGTACTCTTCATCTATCTCTGCTCAGTTCTTTGAAGAGTTTATATATTTTTTGTATTTGCTCCCCAGCAACCGGCTGGCTAACAATCGTTGATTGTCTTTTCAGTTAATGTTTTTCCTGTTTTGTTTTCTGAGTTAGTTTAGTTTTACTTCAGTATATTTATGTAAGGTTTTGCCCTACCACAGGTGTTTGTGTTTATTTGTTTATATTTATTTATTAAAAGAGAGTTGATCCCATCTTGTGTGTGCATTTGAGTTCGTTTACCCCTCCCTTACCATCTTGGA
>SRMA01026617.1:227058-463754 GCA_007224835.1 Danionella cerebrum | reverse complement strand
CACTTAAACTTATTATTATTCTTCCGGCTTCTTCTTCTTCTTCTGACAAAAATTCTGACTGCTACTCCTCCTAGCCCGTTCGAGCTACAGCCACGAAACTTTCCACGGTCGTCAAAGCTGTTCCCACTCGAGTTGCTTTGTCTTTTCGGACCGATTTGACCAGCGGTTTCCGTAAAAATCATGAATTTCGGCCCAAAAATCGCCCAAGTCATTCCCTATGGGGGCCCTAGAGTGGTGATGTCATCGCCCACTCTAACTTTGAGCAAGCCCAGTCTTGTTGATACTTGCACTGTTTTCTCAACTAAAAATTAACCTTTACACACACATTTTATATCTAAATGATAGAGATTTTTGTCCTCTTTCAGTTGGTGCTGTTTTCATTTTTAAAAAACACACGGTTTTTACTCCAGGTGGCCTAAACCACAACGAGTGCACATAATTGCTCCATTCACCTCCATTCAAAAATTCTGGTGGACTCTGTTTAAAATCTCAATCGCAGGCTATTTTTAACTCGCCATAAATCATTCAAACTTTATCACAGCTTCACAAAATTTACACCATTCTCTTCCTTAAAATCTTGGGATTCTAACAGTAAAAGAAGTATTTCAATACCTCTGTTCATTCTTTCGTAATGTTTATTTGTTTGAGGGTATGGATTTCTCTAAAATGAGCAGTTGCACAGAATCAAATGAAGGCTATTTTTAGCTCGCCATAATTTTTTTATTTCTAATCACACCTTCACAAAAGTTACAGCATTCTCTTGTTAGGGTCTTCTGCTTCTGACAAAGAAAGAATCATTTCGATATGTCTTACGGTTCTTCTATAATCTTTATTTGTTTGAGGCATGGAAATCGGATTTTCTCCAGCAGATTTGCCATCGTTTGAAAATCTGACAGTTGAATCAGCTGACTCGTTTGAAAATCTGGCAGTTGATATCTCCAGGTGCAGATGATTTCTAATAAGTAGGTCAAAGGTGTCTCATAGACTTTCAATGGCCCATTGAAATGAATGGAGCATGAACCCCATAGATCCTATTGTAAAGAGCTTCTGTAATTGATTGACACTGGAAAGTCATACGAGCATTAAGGATGCAAATCACTTATCCAGCCAATCATTGCTTGTGATTTAACATAAAATAATTAAGCCACACCCACTTTTGACATAACTTTAGATGTCAAATATCTTCTAAACGGAACACAGTAGAGACATGGGGGTTGCTTTATATTATTCTAAATGGAAAGTAGATTACAACATGATGTCACTGACTTCTCCATAGCAACCAAATTGTTTACCATAGCAACTAAATTGGCATATCTCTATCTTGGGTTAGGAAAGTGCTAGAGACTTGGGGGTTGGTAAGCTTCACCCATACTGACAGCTGAAACATTATATCATGTCAATGACGCCTCCATAGCAACCAGACTGGTTACCATAGCAACCAATATGGCATGCCTCTCTCTCAGCTTAGGAAAATCATAGAGACATGGGGGTTGCAGTATTTTACCCGTATTGATATGGGGAACAATATGTTAGGTCAGCGACCTCTCCATAGCAACCAGACTGGTTACCATAGCAACCAATATGGCGCGGCTCTATCTCAGCTTTGGAAAGTCATGGGGACATGGGGGTTGATGTATTGACATGGGGAACAATGTGTTAGGTCACTGACCCCTCCATAGCAACCAGACTGGTTACCATAGCAACCAATATGGCATGTCTCTATCTCAGCTTAGGAAAATCATAGAGAGATGGGGGTTGCTGTATTTTACCCGTATAGATATGGGGAGCAATATATTAGGTCAGCGACCCCTCCATAGCAACCAAACTGGTTACCATAGCAACCAATAGGGCGCAGCTCTATCTCAGCTTTGGAAAGTCATAGAGACATGGGGGTTGATGTATTGACATGGGAACAATGTGTTAGGTCACTGACCCCTCCATAGCAACCAGACTGGTTACCATAGCAACCAATTTTGCATGTACCTATCTCAGCTCAGGAAAATCATAGAGACATGGGGGTTGCTGTAATTTACTCGTATTCATATGGGAACAATATATTAGGTCAGCGACCCCTCCATAGCAACCACACTGTTACCATAGCAACCAATATGGCGTATCTCTATCTCAGCTTACGAAAGTCAGAGAGACATGGGGGTTGGTGTATTTTACTCGTGTTGACATGAGGAACAATATGTTAGGTCACTTACCTCTCCATAGCAACCAGACTGGTTACCATAGCAACCAATTTTGCATGTACCTATCTCAGCTTATGAGAATCATAGAGACATGGGGGTTGGATTATGTTATTGTTGCGGAATTGACAACATTTAAAAAAATAGGTATTAACGGTACCAACGCAAGCCAACATCGAAGTTTGCGTGCAAACTTTAAAATCTAGTTCTTCTTCTTCTTCTTCTTCTTCTTCTTCTTCTTCTTAGAACAAAAAAACTACCGTCAACTCCTCCTAGCCCGTTCGAGCTACAGTCACGAAACTTTCCACACACCTCAAAGCTGTTATGTAGGTTGTTGCTATGTCTTTTCGGAACGATTTGACCAGCGGTTTCCGTAAAAATCGCGAATTTCGGCCCAAAAAACGCCCAAGTCATTCCCTATGGGGGCCCTAGAGTGGTGATGTCATCGCCCACTCTAACTTCGAGCAAGCTCAGTCTTGTTGCTACTTGCACTGTTTTCTCAACTAAAAATTAACCTTTACACACACATTTTATATCTAAATGATAGAGATTTTTGTCCTCTTTCAGTTGGTGCTGTTTTCATTTTTAAAAAACACACGGTTTTTACTCCAGGTGGCCTAAACCACAAGGAGTGCACATAATTGCTCCATTCACCTCCATTCAAAAATTCTGGTGGATTCTGTTTAAAATCTCAGTCGCAGGCTATTTTTAACTCGCCATAAATCATTCACACTTTATCACAGCTTCACAAAATTTACACCATTCTCTTCCTTAAAATCTTGTGATTCTAACAGTAAAGGAAATATTTTAATGTGTCTTGTCCTTCTTCGTAATCCTTATTTGTTTGGAGGTATGGATTTCTCAGAAATGAGCAGTTGCACAGAATCAAATGAAGGCTATTTCTAGCTCGCCATAATTTTTTTTATTTCTAATCACACCTTCACAAAATTTACAGCATTCTCTTCGTTAGGGTCTTCTGCTTCTGACAAAGAAAGAATCATTTCGATATGTCTTACGGTTTTTCTATAATCTTTATTTGTTTGAGGCATGGAAATCAGATTTTCTCCGGCAGATTTGCCATCGTTTAAAAATCTGACAGTTGAATTTCCAGCTGCAGCTGACTCGTTTGAAAATCTGGCAGTTGATAATTCCAGGTGCAGCTGATTTCAAATAAGTAGGTCAAAGGTGTCTCATTGACTTTCAATGGCCCATTGAAATGAATGGAGCCTGACCCCCATAGATCCTAATGTAAAAGAGCTTCTGTAATTGATTGACACTGGAAAGTCATACTAGTATTAAGGAAGCAAATCACTTATGCAGCCCATCATTGCTTGTGAATTAACATAAATTAATTAAGCCACACCCACTTTTTGACATAGCTTTCAAAGTCAAATATCTTCTGAACGGAACACAGTAGAGACATGGGGGTTGCTTTATATTAATCTAAATGGAAAGTAGATTACAACATGATGTCACTAACTCCTCCATAGCAACCAAATTGTTTACCATAGCAACTATATTGCCACATCTCTATCTTAGCTTAGGAAAATGCTAGAGGCTTGGGGGCTGGTAAGCTTCACCCATACTGAAAGCTGAAACATTATATTATGTTAATGACACCTCCATAGCAACCAGACTTGTTACCATAGCAACCAATATGGCATGTCTCTATCTCAGCTTAGGAAAATCATAGAGAGATGGGGTTGCTGTATTTTACCCGTATAGATATGGGGAGCAATATATTAGGTCAGCGACCCTTCCATAGCAACCAAACTGGTTACCATAGCAACCAATATGGCGCAGCTCTATCTCAGCTTTGGAAAGTCATAGAGACATGGGGTTGATGTATTGACATGGGAAACAATGTGTTAGGTCACTGACCCCTCCATAGCAACCAGACTGGTTACCATAGCAGCCAATTTAGCATGTACCTATCTCAGCTCAGGAAAATCATAGAGACATGGGGGTTGCTGTAATTTACTCGTATTCATATGGGAACAATATATTAGGTCAGCGACCCCTCCATAGCAACCACACTGTTACCATAACAACCAATATGGCGTATCTCTATCTCAGCTTACGAAAGTCATAGAGACATGGGGGTTGGTGTATTTTACTCGTGTTGACATGGGGAACAATATGTTGGGTCACTGACCCCTCCATAACAACCAGACTGGTTACCATAGCAACCAATTTTGCATGTACCTATCTCAGCTTATGAGAATCATAGAGACATGGGGTTGGATTATGTTATTGTTGCGGAATTGACAACATTTAAAAAAATAGGTATTAACGGTACCAACGCAAGCCAACATCGAAGTTTGCGTGCAAACTTTAAAATCTAGTTTTTACTGTTATAATTTGTCTCAATACAGCGTGTTTTGATCATTAAACTGACTCAGTGGGGTGCTTTTGAAAAACCTACGGAAAAGTGATCAGCAATTCACCATTTCACTTAAAATGGTAGAATCTGTTTTGAAACAGAAAACACTCGTTTCAAAATGTTCTGGTCAAGTTGTTGTAATTTTGGCTTTTTTTTTAAATCTAGACCAGTGTTAGGTTTCACTCCCCTTGTTTGAAAAATATATTCAGGTGTGACATTAATTCACAATATATATTTAGGTATGATATATGCATATATTCAGGGGTGAAACTATGGTGGCCCATTAGTGCATAACACAACACAAATCAACTTTCTTACTCGCAACGCTATTGTAAATCAAAAACACAATTTAAAATAATTAAGAGTTTTATTCGTGTTTTTGATTTATAGCTGTTTTTAAAAGTTGATTTTTGTTGTGCACTAATGGGCCACCGTATGATACTAATTCTAATTATTACTAAAGAAAATATGATTCAACATCTAGAACTCCAATACTTTTAATAATCATATAACTATTTGTAAAAATCAGTAAACTATTCGTAAAAAGTGTCTCTGATTACAAGTAACTGCAAAATGTCAGCAGTTAAAAAGGGAACAAGTAGAGCGAGCTGCTAAGTTAAAAACAGGACCATGGGTTGATGAACAAATATTCTAGGACAAAGACACAAGCTCCTGATTAGGATGAAGCCTGCAGGACTACAATAGACTTTTGGTAACAGGACTCCAGAGAGCATTGTGGAGATAGAGGTGGCTTTTGAATTTTCTGTTGCCTCCCCACCAAAAAAAAAAAACAAAAAACACATCACCAGCCCATATTTAAGTCGACGAACAAAAAAAAGTGAGTCGAGAATTTGTATGACCCAGAGTCCTCTGTAATTCTTGTTTGATTTATGATTCGAATCAAGTTTTACATGTAAAACACATACCGGGTAATCCGTGCAATCGCTCTCAGAAACTACAGTATAAATAGATGAAAAAAATGAAAAACCAGACAAAAATCAAGTAACGTTTCTTAAATCCTTAAATCTACACATTGTTAATGTAATAAATGACAATAAAACACAAGTAAAATACACAAATGTGAAATCTTACCTTGAGTGAAGCGATGTGTCGGAGGAGTTGGAATGGATGCAGAAAACATTACAACACCACGTATGAAAGTTAACTTTCGCAAGATATTTCACAAATTACTAACACCAACACGGTTTCAAGCACAAGCGGAGACAGATGGAGAGAGTGTTTCTGAGAATGCGTCACTGGGTTTCTCTAAGTTGCGCTACAGAGCAGCACTTTCCACCTTATAAACGTTATTTCCTTTACGACACCTTGACTCTGACATGTGTTATAGCACATTATTGGTAATCTATACAGAATGTTTCGCTGTGTTGTTGAAGCGCATCAGACCCTTTTTGCACTGGGAGATAGGAGCGCCAGGACCCGGAAGTGCAGCGCGAAGCCAGACTAAACTAATCGATAGCAGAACAAGCAGAACTGCTTGTGGTTGTTCGTATCTCAAAATTTTCTTCGCATCTCGAAGCAAAAACTTTCCCGCGAGACCTTTCGTATCTCAAACATTTCGTAACTTGAAGCATTCGTATCTTGGGGCACCACTGTATACACTTCAATGTTCTTTTCCTGTGGTTCTTCCCCTTAAACATAGATGCACCACACAAATAAAGCAAGGCAGAATAGTGCAACATCCTACAGAGGAAATCTGTTGATCAATTTTCAGTTGTGGTTGTAAGGCATTTATTTGGTCGACAACTGCCCCTAATCAAGATGTATTTTAGTAATTGATTGGAGAATTAAACATTTTTACAATGAGCTTCCACTGTTTGAACGCCCAGAATCTGCAACTAACTAAAGGATATGATTATCTATTTACATTCCAGTTCATCTAAAAATCCCTGTATCTTCCTTTTACCAATATACAATCCATTACCAAGTGAACATGTTGTGGTCCAATCCTAATGTCTCACCTTGAGCATTAATTAGTAACAATATATTTTTTACTAGCCTTGTGGATTCTAATGACTGACATTTTGGAAACATATTCTCAAGTAAACCTTTGGGCATTTTCGGAAACAAAACCTGACAGAGCAGTTAATTTGCATTTCAAACAGTAATTTGACAAGGTGTTTTGTTAAGACCAGATATTGTATTGCTTTTCATCCAAGTGGATAAACATACATTTGTCTTATACCACAAAATAAGATTATTCTCGGGCCAAACAAGTAATGACAACCACTTTTCTCACCAATTACCGTTTAATGTTGATAATAGAGCACAGGGTCACATCAAGGAACATCAAATCTATCACAGATGAACCTTAGATAAGTGGGAAACTGGTTCCCTGGAGACACGCTCTTCTGATTGGATCAAAACAAACATCAATGTGTAAGCCTACCAAGACACATCTTTCTAATATAGACATACCAGACACAAGATGTTATCTTTTTAGAGGAATATGTTAAGAACAGCCTCTGATGTGCCGAGGGGTACCGTTTTAAAAACATAACAATGATCAGTTTTTTACTGGCAGGAAATAGATAAAACTGCAGTCTTCCAAAAGTGACAAGTATCATGTTTGATCATTCAAAATGCCATTTTAGCTCGAAAGAATGGCATACTTGTGTGCCAACAGACATCTGTACATGTTGACTTTGAACTAGGTGTTCTTTTTTGGAATGTGTTTGAGTTATTGCCGACTAGAAGTCATACCCAAGCAGGACTCACTTGAAATGCAGGTATACCAGACAGCCTAGGTTGCCCGTGGTGCACTGAACATGTTGTGCGAAAGTACTTCAATTCTGTAAATTGATCACCCATCAAAAAGGTTTTTGTTTATTTGTAACATTAAAAAGGCAGAAGCATTTCTCTGAAGCAAATTCTTTGGGTATTTATAAAACACCTGTAACACAATCTCAGGTATTGCAGATCCTGAATTCTCAGTGAAGAGTTATGTACATCTTAACGCCAAAAGATTAGCTAGAAATGCTATTTTTATGACAGAGGAAACAAATAAACTATAATCGTCCCTGTTTCCCCAGCTCCTCCACACTCCTCAACTGTGTATTACTTGACCTTTGCTTACCTCAACTCAGATCTCTTCACCATGCTTTCCAAGTCTCAACTTGTCGTTATTCTCCTCTCTTGACCACCTCACCTCCTGAGTAAACTCCATCCTGCTGCTTTTATAAATACATATTGGAATTTCTACCCATCTTCCAGTATATGTGTTTTCTGACAGAAGACCACTCCTGCCTCTTAGTTTTAGTCCTGCCTCCGATCTCGAGATCCATCCCTGTGCTCCATCCCACTGAGCTCCGTGCACACCTCTGGGCTCCAGTCCTGCTTCTGACCTTGAGGACCACCCTGAGTTCCAGTCAGGTCTGTGAGCTTCAGTCTTGTCTCTGGGCTGGGATTCAATCCTGCCACCTTCCTCTGACCTCTAGACCAGGGGTGGGCAAAGTCATTCCTGGAGGACCAAGGTCAGGTTGACCTGAGTGTAAGAAACTCGCTCACCCCCACCACTCTGATTGTTGATTCAGCATTTTTGCGGATTTTCCCCCTTGTAAAAGCGGACCTCTGTTCACACCCCGTGACCTGTAATGTATAAATACCCTAAAGAAACTGACAAAAACGTGACCGGTTTTAAGCATGATCACCGTGTTGTGTCTCTTTCCTGGTCCCCTTGAGATCTCACAACTTTGTCCTTTGAGAGGGGAGAGCACAGAATCCTTCCACCACAAATGTAAAGCTAGCATAACCTGCTGCAGACAACAACACTTGTCTCTGCTGCTGATACATGACAGTCACTGGCTCCGCTCCATCATACCTCCACAAACTCCTGCAGTTCTTCGTCCTCTCCAGATGCATCAGGAAATGAACAGCGTCTGCTGGTTCCATCTCAAAGCGGGAAAAAAATCTCTCAGCAGGACTTTCTTCTTCACAGTTCCGGGCTGGTGGAATATTTCTTGTAGTCCCAATCTGGAAAGCCGAGTCTCTTTCAACCTTTAAAAGGCAATTAAAAACTCTGTATAGGCTCAAACGTCTTCTATGTGTATGTCTTATGATTAATCCGACCTTGTAACAAACTGCTTATGTTTACTCCCGAACTGGAAGTCACTTTGGATAAAAGCGTCTGCTAAATGCATAAATGCTTATCAGTTCTTGGCTCCATTGGGCTCCCTAGCTTTGCACGGTAATTAGCTCCATGTTTACTCCCCGTCTCTAAATCTCTTATGCTCCTTGTCTCCTGAGTATACCTACAAGCTACTGTTTGTAAATCAACAGCTGTTTGCACCTCTATCCATCTCTCAGTTTGTCAGTGTCATGACAATAATAATCTGGCTTTCGAATACGCAAAATTATTTATTACTTTAGAACATAACAATATTCAGGAATACAAATAATGACGAGTGCAGACAACCAGTGCCAGGTATTTCATTATTAATAAATACTTTAAGTATCAACTATTTAGGATGACATTTTCTCAAAAAAAGAGACCCTAGTACATCACACTTTCTTGGGAGTCTTTTTCAGTCGTAACTATTACGGGTTTGGACGAACTGCAGCATAGTTTTTTACTACTTGAGAGAAGCGAATGAGTTTCACTTCATTGGTTCGTGGTTTGAAGTCCTGCCAGAGGTATTCAGGTGAGAGCAGTTTGCTAGGTTTATTGTACAGAAAGTACTTGTTCAGATGGGACTCCTCTTGCCACACTGCTTCAATGGAGTTAGCTGCATCGATGTCTAACTGCTCCCGGCATGTTTTAGCAGCCACATATACATCCTTCACCAAACCACCAATTACAGCTCCCCCATAATAATAATCACCTTCTCCAGGAGGAATAGACGCTTGAGACTCTGGCCTTCGCTCATACGGGAACTCATCACGTGGTGTTTTGTAATAACCAGGATGAATCACACCTACAAGACGTTCCAGTGACTCTGTGCCCCAGTGGCCGTAGAACTTTGTGTCAACATCAAGACTAAAAACGTAGTCTGCCTCCTTCAATAGACGATACTTGATCAGTTTCTCCAGCCTTTCCATCCTGCGCAAAGTCATCTCCTGCCATCTGTTTGAACTCTCGACTGTTATCACTGTCAGCTGACGTTCTTTACCCAGCTGCACATCAGGAACCTGTTCGGGATGGTCAGTAAACACGTAATAGTGCACCCGAAAGCCAACAAAGTAGTTCTTCTCTGCAGTTGTCAGGAAATCTTTTAGAAACACAGTGTACCTAAAAAAAAACAAAAAACAAAAGATAAAAAAATAGATTAAATAAAAATAAACATTCCAAAATTTGGCTTCATCTTTTAATGATGCATTTTATTTAGATGTAAAGCAAGTTCAAGTCAAAGCTATTAGCCTTTTAAGAGCGTTGTCGATGGTATTTGAATATACATTTTTAAATGCAATAATCACATCCGATGGAACCCAGTGCACTCACAGCACAGAGAGCTGTTCTCTTCCATCGGTGGCAGTGCAAGTTACATTTTTGAAAAAAAAAAGAAAAAAAAAGTGCATAAATCAGCTTTCACACACAAAAAAAATTACATTCTATACTTCTTAAAATCCTTTAAATAAAGGAGAATTCTCATAAAAGAAACATTTTGTATTAAGCCACTACTGGTTTCATTTGTGGTGCTTATACAACAAATTTTGGTAGGTATTATTTGGTATAGGGCGTGCCTAATGGCCATTAGTACCCACCTATATTAACCAAACGTTTTGAGACTAGTGACATGGGCTTTTGCACAATGCTGAGTGCTATAAAGGCTACGGTAATACCTCACAGTGCACAGATTAGAGTAAACATAAATTAACAAAATAAACATGTATTGATTTTCATGGAACTGAAAAGAAAGACTTTCTTGGAACTGGTTCTCTGTGTTATCATGTGTTGAAAAAAAACCTAAGAGATCAAATTACAAAAAGAACTGAAAATGTGTTCATGCTCAGATTACAGTTATTACACACCTCTGCATGCACCTTACACTGGTTTTAAAAAAAGAAGAAGTTCCAATTCTTTCAATTCAGGCGTCTGCTCAACCAAAAGTGGATTCTCGACTATTGATGTGTTAGTTTAAATTATAATGCTGCATGGAGCCGCAGGGAGCAGAGGTGGGAGGGAACTTACTTTCCGAGAGCGAAGACAGTGGTGGCTATGGTGATGTTTTGTTGTTTGTAGATTGAATCAATTAGACGAGAATCAAAGGTTCCTTCCCATACAACTGGGGCCAGCCATGGCGTCACGGAAATTACCTTGCCATACTGGCTGTAGTAAAGAGAGATTGTTTTTATCACAAAAATGTATAAAAATGGAAAATATAAAATTGTAAATGTTCTTACCCCACAACCGCAGACTGATCTGAAAACCTGTAGATGAAATACAGAGCGCGGTGTTCAGTTCATGTGTTTGTGAATGGACTATAGTAAATAAGAGGTGGTCAGGAGCCATGAGGTACCTGGTCCACCTGCTGACAATTCAACTTTGTGCAGCAAGTTTATGCTAATTAGCCTAATCAACGAACAAAAAACATTCTTTAAACAGAGGTTGGGTTAGCGTTGGGATTAGTAGCATAAGAAAAAAAGAATTCATTATGAAACCGCTTCATTTTCCACAAGAAAACAGAACAGTGACCTGTTTGATGCACATAAGCGTTTCCCCTACCATTGATTAAGGGGGCCTGATGACTGGCAGACCTGGCTGTATTAATTCTTAATATATTTACTATTAAATGTATTTACTATTTAAAAAAAACAATCCAACATGATGCATCAAAGGAGTATGTTTGAAAGATATTAAATTCCCTGCATCCATTTAGAACTGAGCTGCTGAAAGCAGTGTTAGTCCTCCCCCTGGTGGAGATTTCAAGAAAGACATTTTCCTTCGTTGTGATCAATTGGTTGTATATTATATCAATAGTGTCTCTTTATTCTCTTAATTTCTGTGGTGTTACTCCAAGATATTATCAAAAGTGTCAAATTAGTTTGGGTCGGTCATTGTTTGATCCTTTACAGCACACGTTTTTTTGTGGCTGAATCAGTAATGTACAGGTAAAACTACAGCCGTAGTTTTGTGTGTATCTGTAATTCTGTCAGTTGTGTAAAGCATGTTTTTGAGACCTACAAAAAGAGAGCAAGTTTCCAAAACTCAGAGGTAGTCCATCTTATCATTGTTTTCTTGTGAAAATTGGTACAATTCCAAGCCTTGTGGTTTAACAAACTCCTCATAGAGATTTCTTAGTGACCACAACCAAACGCTGAATGTTTGAAAGTCTACTCAATTCCAATGTTTCAGCAGGGTCTTGTTTGTAATGTCTGATTGGTCCCAAACTCAGAATGTTAACGGCCAATGACTTAACATGTCAATTCAGCATCAGTTACACTGTGATGGGCAGACGACTTGTTCAGGGTGTGCCCCCACCTTTTGCCTGAAGTGCGATGTAGACTGGCACAAGCAGACCCCCGTGACCCCGAAAGGGAATAAGCAGTAAAGATGATGAGCGAATGTATGAATGAGTATCAGTTATAACACCACCTAGTGACTTTCTAGAGATTTCTATCTGATTACTCAGGCAGTATCATCGAAATGCCCTAAAATACACTGTTACAAAGGGTAATCGGCAGCCCTTTGCAGATGTGGTTTGATAAAGAACCTTTTTTAAGAGTGTATGGATATTTGTGGTGACGCACAAAAGACAAACTTACCTCATTGAAGTGGCTGTGTATGCCAAATAAATGACTCTGCAAGGGGGAAAAAAACCTAATAATAAATTAACTCTTAAGATGAAAATGAGATATTAATATTGATTTAGGGCGAGGGTATAATGACACTTCAGTATAATGCTGAACATAATTTACTTCATTATTACATTGTTCACTGTTTGCATGTTATAGTAAAACAAAAATATAGTTTTACAATAATTTAGGGTTGTAAGAAAATATCTAAACTATTTTTGGCAAAATGTATATATTTTTTTAATTCTTAGTTTTATTTTTTAGTATAAGCATTTCAAATTGTGTTAAAATCGACAGTGTAATATACATTATATGGTATCATATTGCCAGATTCACGACTCTTCTAAGCATCAAAGCAGTCAAGCATCAAAATGAAAAACTGTTCACCACTTGCTTCATATGACCTTTACTGTGTAGCTATAGATATGTAAATGCAAAATAGCCATAAAAAAACAATAAACTAAACAAGTTAGTTCAATTAGATTATTAAATGATCTCAAATCATATACAAATGGTATATAAATGATGGTAATAACTCACCCACTCACTAAGATGGCAAGTAACACCAGGAGGAAAGGATAAAAACGCATCGCTTTGTTTTTGGCAAAGGAGTTTATTCATATGGCGAGAGGTGAACTGTATCACCTTCTAAGTGGAGGAGGAGAATGTTGCTATGCTTTTGTTTTTACAACAAAAGCCCACCCCCCCCCCGAGACACACTTGAATTACTGTTCCTTTTACTATAGAATAAATGAGCATCTACAGTTATTTATAGAATCACATTATTGGCCGTGTAAATATTCCACATGGAGAGTGAAGAAAAGTATGAAACAGGAAAAATACGTCAGGAAAATGAACCTACATGCATTGTGTATCATAACATCAAAGCTAGTAAGGCCAAGAGAGCAGGGACCAAACTAACAAGGTTACCATCAATAACACACTGCACCATCACGAATTCTGCAGAACATAACATATGTATTGCTATTTTTAAGTGTATTTATGGTCCAATGTTTAAATTACTGTGGCGCAGTGGGTAACACTGTGGCCTTTCAGTTAGAGGGTTGTTGGTTCGAGTTTGCATGTTCATGTTTGCGTGCTTAAGTGGGTTTCCTCTGGGTACTTCGGTTTCGTCCACAATCCAAAAACATGCGGTTAGGTTTAGTAAATGATCTGAATTCCCCTTAGGTGTGAATGTTGCCATGCGATAGACTGGCTACCTGTCCAGGGTGTACCCTCTCGCCCAATGTGCGCTGGAGATGACCCACATGACCCCAAAACGGAAATACGCGGTTTGCAAAAATGAACGTAGGAATGTTTAAATGTCAATAGGGCTTGCCATAGTGGATACGTTATATTTTTAATGACAGAAAGCCGAAATGTCAAGAATTTTCGTCCGCGTTATACTCATCGTTAACGAAAACAACACTACTATACTCACCGCAAGACTGTTGTCTAACTACAGTAACTAACCGAAATGCAAAAGTAAAAAAAAAAAATAAATAAAAAATAATTGGCGCATTTGTCATAAGTAGGACTGATTCCTGGGAAGGATGAATTTATCCAAGCTTTTTTTGTATTAAACAAAAGGATATACAGACTAAATGGCAATTACAACTGAGATATTGTACATGCAAGTTATGGAAAGTAATAGAACACTGGCTGCATGTGAGACCAGCTCGACCGCTCTTTTTATTTTTATTTTATTTTATTTTTTTTTTTTATTTCAGTGTTTGAGGAAAAATAAACAATTTTCTAAAGTAATTCTCCAGTTACTTGTTAGACTGATTTTTTTTTATTTACCGGTAATTAGTTTAAACTGTTTTGTAAATTAGTTATCTATTAAAGAGCAGCTGTGCTGCGTTAATCAATCTTCATCTCGATTTACTTTCGCATCAGATTCATTTCTAATTTTTAATTTATCACCCAGGATCAACACACACAAAAAAATCTCAAGTAATGTAAGTTTATATCAATGTTAGCCTAACTCCACTAGAATATGCTAATTACTACCATTGATTCATTTTATGTAGTTTAAAAAAGGTAAATTATCTTTACATACCCAGCCAGAAAGAAGCCAGCAAACACAAATGGGAAATAAATTAAATTTTGAAATTTCATGACGTGTCCTCTTCCACCTGAGAAGCGCAATGTCCAGTGGGTGAAACAGAGAAAGCAGGTAGAGGGTGATTAGGGGGCGGAGCCTGAGCGACGTGTCCAGCTGTACGTATCCCACGAAGATGACACGACTTCACTGTGTGCAGGTTTTAATTTAGAAACTCTACACTTCAGGAAATACACGTTTACATACAGCTTTCGGGAGACAGTAAAGTAATTTCAAATAAAATCAAGAATGTTTAATCATAATAAAAAAAGCTTTCATAGGGTATTCTTCAGAAACCATTGTTAAAAAGGAGGATTTTGGTGGTTTACATGTAAAGTAACCAAATGATATACTTTTAAGCATCATCGCAATAACAGAGTGTCATAATAACAACAAGGGAAAATCAATTAATTAAGTTTGTCTTTTGAGAGTGTAAAATATATATAGACCAGCTTAAACCTTTGCCCAGTATTGTACATTTGAGCGTAGAGCTGAAGGAAACCACAAACCACAATAATCCACTCTGATCCAAAAAGATTAATGGGACGTAAATGCTTTTAAATTTTTAAACACAGCCCAGTCATTAAAAGACATTTAGCTCATTTACATCAATGCATTTAAACATGCTTTTTTATTCAAAGTGACTTACATTTAATTAAAGGAACTTTAATTTACATTTAACCACTGGAAAGCTTAAATGAAAGGTTTTTAAACATTTGTTGCTCACATGAAATTTGAATTGAAACAATACATTTCGTTCAAAATACAAAACATTTAGTAGAAAGGATAAAGCAAAAGTAGCAACTTATTACAGGTTTTCCACCGGCTCTCAGTGAGTCACAGTCGGATTCTTTAAACTAAAACTGTTGTTCTTCCTTGTCCACTTCGAGGCAATTTTATTGTGAAGGCCAGACGTCTCCATTATACTATGAAGAAGACATTGAAACTTTAGCTGGTCTATTAAAAAGCATTATTTTTTATAAAAATAAATACATATTCAACAAAAAGGAATAAACTGTGGTGATACCCGATTGCTGTAAAACGTAGCGGCCCAGTAAATTAACTCATCCTCACTGTCACAACACAAGTACCTGAGAAGAATATTTAAAAACTGTCAGCGAGTGAGCGTTACATTAAAGGAGTTATGACATGTTGGCCTTATTTCATTGATAATAAGAATATGCAAATCAGTAATCAATAGGTGAGTAACTGAATGAAAATCTCAGCTAATTTACGGGGTAGGCCCGGGGTATTTCCCTTACAATAAGATCAATGTGAACAACAATATTATTAAAAATAAAACGAGTTCATTACCCCTTTAAAAAAACAACTCACCACTGTTGCTGGTCATGAACAATTGTCATTCCCCATCTGTGTGGAAAAAAAAAACTCAATAAGATGTGTAACAAACATAAAATCTAGCTGCTTTGTGGATGCAGGTATAACGTATTATTTGCAAAAAGGTTGATTCAGAATGTTTGATCCGTACCAGCCATTTGTGATCCAGTCATAGCTCCAAAACGTGTTAGTGCATTTGTTTTTAATAGAATATTTTCTCTATTGTTCATATCTCTACCTCATAGCAAAGAGAGGTGGGGTGAGCCTCATTAGCTTTAGACGAATAGGGAGCAAACAGAAATGATTAAGATGAGATTTATGTCTTTTTTTGAGAAATATAACCTTAGTTTTTTACAGACTATTCATTAATACATTAAATACTCATGTGCACGTACAATTGTTTTAACGTGTTTCCCCTTGTGGTTTTTTCCCCTGCAATATTTTGAACATATGTGTGATTGAAAGCTAACAAATTGTTCATAGACTGCAAATGTCAGCCATTGGCAAGACTTGTGATCCGATCATGTGGCTTTACACTGTCTCAATTCAGACAAAATAAACTGTTAGAATAATTGCAAGATTTTTCTATAAATCATGACCAGTCAAAAGATAAATCCAACCATGGTTTCTGTGGTTCCTTACGGGGTTGGTGGATGCAGTTTGGTTCGGAAACCATGATAGAGCTTAAGCTCTTTCACAGGATATTCCTTCTCACACGGAGAACCCTGAAAAAAAAACAAGAAAACATCTACGTATTTGAGTTTTGAAGGCCGTAAATAAGTGACAAAGGTAAGGTCCTTTTAAGCAACAACCCTAAATCTTCTTCATATAATTATGTTAGCCCTATTTCAATGTATGCTCTGATATTTGGAAAAGACTAAGTCAGGAACATTTCATTGTGTTCCTGGTGCTAGACTAGGATTAAAGGGATAGGAATGAAAAGATGCAATGTACAACATACATATATGTTTTAAAGGTATCATTAATAGCATGAGAACGTTTACCCTTAAACTTAAACCTCATATGAAAGTTTGATTTCAACATCTGTAATGTCGTATAAATAAATCACCAAACTGTTTGTAAATGTAAAGGTTTTTGATCGTGTCCTTACTTGCAGTTCCTTGTGCAGTCTGAAGATTTTATCAGAGATGTCACAGTGACGACTTTGGAAGTTTCTGCTTGTTTCACAAACTCGGAGCTGGCCACTCTTGCAAAGGTTCCCCCTGTTTTCTGTACACACAAATGTCCTCACACTATTGCACTTTTCAGAAAACAGAAAGCATTTTTTATGCATTTTCTACTTTTAAATGTCTCTTTGGTGATTCATGATACACTCATTTATCCCTAAAAACGTTAAACACTGTTTGATTAATAAATATTGTTTTGTCCTGATTGGAGATATGGGTAAATCTTATATTATTACACTTAACAGGTGGTGCTTATTTATTGCAATAAAAAACAGGAAGATGATGAAAATAATGTAATGTGGTCGGAACGTGTGCGGAACCAGGTTTTGGAGGTTTGTGCAGGGACTTAACAGGGAGACCAATAAAAATAAAGAATAAATAAAAAATGCATATTAATAGTGGATGCAGGATAAAGGTCTCTATTGATAATATGTAAATCAGGTAAATGTAATGATGTGGGGGTATAAAGAGAGCATTCTGTTGATTTTACTTTTTTAATTCCTTCTGTGTGATTAGCTTGATATAGAACCTGTCAAGCATTTAATAAAAGGGAGGGGGGGTTGAGGTGAGATGTCTTAGATGAAATTTAGAGTTGTCTTCTGCATAGTTATTGAAAGTACAGCAAAATGTCTGGAACAGGTAGCCAAGAGCACGGAGACAGATGAAAGACAATGGGTCCAAGAATAGACCCCTGTGGAACACCAGACGGACATGACGGGAGAGTTGGGAACTTAAACCAAATGCCTAAAACCATTTGAGAACTGAAACAACATCAAAAATTCCAAGCGAGACCAATTAAACTTTCTGCTCCCCCGGCACAACGTGGTGCGCACCAGTGTTGTTTTTAGCAGCCATCTAAGTTGTAGTCCTAGGCCAAAATGATTTTAGTTTTGGTCACATTTAATAAATTTAGTCGATGGAAATCCAAATCATTGTGCCAGCATGTCGATAGGCTTTTCATCAAAAAAATACAACGATGCATTTATATGATCTACTAAGGATTATGCAAAATAAAGTGTTAACATAATGGAATTCATCTTCATTACTTAAAAAAAAGACAAGATCATTCTTAATTTGGCAATTGGGGCGAAATTGTTTACAATTACCAAAAGTGCAATAGACATATGTATGTCAAAAATAAGAGCAATGGAGGAAGAATATGTGCGTACATGTTTAAAAACATAAGGAAAACATGGCAATTTTGAAAAATAAAATCAAGAACCAGTTCACCACCCTGATATTATTTCAAAGCTGAGTTAAACCCGGTCTTTGTTTTACATTGTATAGATACGGTTCTATTTGAGAATTGGCAAAATGAATTAATAACCAGCTTAAAGTTTTGCACAAAACTTCAGGCCAAAATAAGTTCCTCTGGGTGTTAGCAGCATATATCATTTAATCGTTTCCAACCACAAAGCCCTTTTCTTGGGGCTGCCACCATTATCCCAAAAAGCTTCCAGTAACTATACGTATTATGACATTTGTTGTGGCATGGTATACAGACTAATACCGTACCAGCCATAAATATCCATTGTCAAAATAGAAGTGAAGAACTAAGCAGCCTAAGCTCTGCTAATTACTTTAGCTTTCAAAAAAGTCTAGAATTTAATAAATCTTAAATTTCATTTCATCACTGAATGAAAATGCACAAACACGCAAATCAAGAACCTATACCCAGGAGCTGCATGATGCTGGCCATGTCATGCATCTTCTTGATCAGCAGGTGGCAGCCACAGCTAAGGGAGAAATACACCGGCAACACCTTTTCCTGGTAATGCAATGCTCTCTCTGTTGAAAAAGAACAATCCCCTCGTGAAGAAACAACTTATTTTACTGAGCATTTGAGAGTAAACCTCACCCATGTCCTCTTCCGCCACAACCTCAAAGCACGTCCAGAAGTCCTCAGGGGTCTGTTGAATTCCTTTTAGTTCCAGAACCACAGAAATCAACCTGGATACTGTCATATCTGGCGGAACCTGTATTTCAAGTAAACACAAAAGATCTAAAAACCTTTAAAACACACAGAAGATGTTCAAAAAGCAAAAAAAAATGACATCTCTACCTGAACAATCACCTCTGAACCCTCCTCTTTCTTTTCCAGGTAAACAGCACAGATGGTTGTGGAGGCAGATCGTTGCAAGGTCCTCTGAGATACAATAAAGTCGTTATAGTAAAAATCCTTGGAACATAGGGAGTTCTTTTTCAAGATCATCATTTAAAAATGTTCTCATAAAGACAGAATTTTTTTGTGTACTGACCTTGTGTTTATTCAGGATAACAGAAATCATGTTCAGCTGCTTTTGAAGGTCAGCTTCCGAGACCTGGGAGAGAAGCTCCATTATTTTTATTCTTAATTCTTAAAGGGAACATCAGATGCCCTCATTCACAAGTTGATATTTCCAATTACATGCAAGCATTTGGCACTTTTGGCCAAGGCAACATAATAAGAAATGAAGAAGTGATCAGTTCTTATTTTCCCTGGGGTGCGAAGCCTAGATCTTAGCATTATCAGCATTCGAAATGAGCCACTGGAACGCTGTCTAGATTATTTTGTGTATCTATGAAAAGTCTGTACCAAACTATGATTATATTGCTCATTGGTATTTTTTAAAAAAACGTTGCCAAAATCACGTTCACTGAGTCCTTCCAGTTAAAAGGCCCCTGGAAGGAGTTTTCATGTTCTCGTTGCCTGGGTTTCTTCCGGGTTCTCCAGTTTTCCACACACAAGGGTGTAACTGTGGCCATTTCAAATAATTCAACAGAGGGGGGTTATATTGCCAGATTATTTGACACTCAACCGTTTTGCTGACAATTCAAATTCATAAGGAAAAATCAACACATTATTCATGAAAATAACTTTAACTAGACTTATCAAATTTTATTTGGGGGGGGGGGGGGATTTAGGCTCGATCTTATTTTTTTAACTAGAATATTTTGTTTCAAGCAGACAATGGGCCTCCTCACTGTCCCGCAACCAAAAGAACTTTGTCACTGAAACACGTCTCAAGAACCCAAAGGTTGCAATCACAGCCCCCAGTGTGAGCACCCCCCCCCCTCCAAAAAAGAAAAAAAAGAACATACTTGTATTATACCAATAGGCCTTTTAAAAAGAAGTCTCACGTTAAAAATGCTGCTGTAGTTTTGGATGAGTTCCTGCACCACTTGAGACGCGGTGTCGTCTGTTCCGTCTATCTGAAAAAGCGATGGACCAAAGACGATGCCAAGGTTTTTTGTAGTCATCTGATTCTCATTGGATAGGTGCTGAACACTGAAATACAATGCACAAGTTATGTTTTTATGTGCAAACATTAAATGCTCACAGGGATCACATGATTGTGAGCAATTAAAGGAACTGTGTAGAAGAAGCTCCTCAGATCAAGTGTTTTGTTACGTACCAAACCAGGTGGTGAACGAGAACTCTCAGAGTTTCTCTGTTGACCCCTGGGAGGCTTGAGAGAAGACCCTGGTATGTTTTAATCTTCCCACTTCTGTCATCCAAGCCTACAGAGAATTAAAACGATAGCTGTTGAAGCTCTGTGAACCTTGTCAGCGGTATCAAGTTTCACATTTCAGTTTTAATTCACCTGCGGCTTTCAGCCAGTCGTTGATATTGTCTTTCCCATTAAACACTCCACCTTTAACCTCCCTAAGAAATCGCTTGAGTGTGCTAGCAACATCATCCACAGAGTATTCAGACTCAGGCATTCTTACGATTCTGGCATTTTTCTGAAAATTCTCCAGTAGTTGGGTCACGTGAGAATTAACTCCGCACTTTCGATAGATTCCTGGTGACAGCAGTCCTGAAGCAAATGAAGCAATGTTAGCGTTGCCTATAAAATATTAAAACATCGACAAAGGCATGTTACATTTTAGTAAGGTGAGCCCTAAAAATCGAAAAAAAAAAAATCTAAATCAAATCAATATTTGGTTTTCTAACTGTTTGCTTTCAAATTAGCAATAATTTTTATAAATATACAAAGTCAGATATTTTGTTGGATTAATGCCAGGCATATGTTCAACCAATTAAACAGGTGCTAATGATCATCAATGTGGGTTGAAATCCAGTCATGAACTGAAACAGAAACGTCTGTGTTGGAGGCTTTAAACTGGGTGAGTAAAAGCCAAACTCTCTAGAAAATTCTCTAAAATCCTATTAAGAAAGAATGTGTGTTGCCCTGTGATGGACTGGTAAGCTGTTCTGGGTGTACGCCCACTTTTCGCCTGAAGTGCGCTGGAGAAAGTGGGTAAAGAAAATGAATGAAGGATCAGAATGTTTTGGGGCTAGTCATTTGGGATGAGATGGTCATGATGAGGAGGTTTGGGGAGTTTAATAACATTCCTGTAGTCATTGCTGGAAGGAGAGTAGGTGGCGGCTTCGATGCAACTTACGTTGATTTACAATATGTTAATGCTATGGAAATAACATTCCTGAAAAGGTGCTAATCCAAGTCTAGAAGCTCATCAGGCAGCAGCAGCACGGAGGATTACCAAAGCAAAAGAGGGTGGAGAGTGGAGTGGAGCAGAGGTGCCTGAGAGACACGGTAAAGAGTACAAGAACAAGAGTGGAACCAGGCACACAAATCACCCTGGTGATTCAGAATTTGAACTGTAGATCTGACCATTTTGGACATGGAGGAAGGAGTCTTTTGGGAATTCATGTTGATGGGGCAAATGTGCAGATTGGAAAATGCTGTTTTGGATTGGAGTGTCGTCAGCAGTGGAGAATAATTGTTGATTAGGAAACAGTTGTCTCTCTCCAGAATTACCTAAATCCCAGACACTTTTAACGTTTAGAGAACCAAACAAATAATACAATTATTGTAATACCAAAAGAGGACGCTATATCTCACATTTCATATCCCTTTACTGTTCTATCAGTTAATTGACCAAAAAAGCCCAAAATCATCAGAAAAGAACAGAAAAGAAAGGCCACTAGTTAAGAATTTCTTCAAAAAAGGAATGTGAATTTTGATACCATAACGTGTTATGTGGTCCAGGCAGCGGTCAATAGCCACCGGGATGCCAAGATCAGTGAGCTGTTGCTGGGATAGCTGCTCATCTCCAGCACCAGAGTTCTGCTGAATGTAAGTGTGCCAGCCAGCAAAATGAGGCTTGCGGTCAGCGTGCAAAGTCAATAGTCCACCCCTCCACACCAGTTTGAGAGAGCCAGCACTGTTGTAGAGCTCTGGTTAAACACACATACACAGTCAGAATTTTGCAGACTTACACATTTTCATTGTTAATGAGCTTGGCACAAAACAGACAGTGCTGTAACTCACTGAGCTTGAGCAGCTTGCGCAGGTCGATAGTTTGCACAGTCTCTTCCAGTAACACGTACAGATTGAAGCCACTAAGGCAAAACCATCCGACCCCGTTGCTGGCTTCAGTGCAGCGTAGGCGACCAAAGCGGTCACAGGTTCCACACACGTCAAATAGAGGAGGAGGCAAAATGGCCTAAGTACAGGGAAAGTATAAGAGTGGGTGAGATCAGTGCAGAAAAATATCATGCCACGTTGTACTGAACTATGAGGGCAAAGCTGCTTACGAATAAAAGGCTACAATATTTAAAAAAAAAACACAGCAAAACTATTTACACATCGCTACGATATACATCACAATATTTTACAATGCTATTTTAACCAAATATTGAAACTATTTATATAATGAAGCATCTTAAAAATTGAATTGTAAAAGTTTTAAGACCACAAAGCTAAGAAAGCTATCACCCATCCACTAGGGGGCAGTGTTAATGTTTGCATTAACTCATCTTTTTTTACTCTATGTGATGGAGAGAACTAATTTTAACATGCGAATAAAGGATAATTGTCTCTTAGTAAACACTGCATGGAACAGGAAGACAAGGTAAAGAAGTTTCAGACGTGACTAGAAGCACTCCAAGAAGCAAATAAACTTCAGCTCCTATATCTTCTAGTAGCTCCACAATTTGTATTGTGACAATTTTGCATTATGATATGCAACACAATGTAACATTGTTACACCCCTATACAAAAATGTGAAAGGTTTTAGCCAGATGTGAAAAAAAACACTAACCTTAGCATCTTTGGTACCTAGATATGGAGGATATTGTATGATTATATTTAGGTGCTAATGATCAGCAATGTCACACTTGGGTTTTTATACCCAGTCATGAATTGAAACGGAAACAGCTGTGTATCTCTAAACTTGGTACGGAACATAAATACTGGTTCGTCAACAAGGTTTCAGGATGTGCTGTTCATCAGTCGTTCTCGACAGAAATATTTGGCTGTAGCTCAAGTTTCGTTGTCAGAAATCTGTAGAGCGGTACAATAGTGAGTGTCTGCTAGTGAAGCATATTGGAGGTTCTTTGATGGAGGATATATTATTTTTTGGGTATTTCGTCTTTATTTGAAACCAATAGGAGAGTGTAGTACATGAAACAATGTCACTTTTGTGGGACGTCTTTGTACATTTGGTAATTAGCCGCCATTTTGAATTATCATCAAAACCTACTTTGCAAATTCTTCCTAGACTTATTATTAGAATTTCATGTAATTTATTCCAGCTCATCCTGTGACCATGCTGACTAAAAGGGGTGGAATTCAAGTTGACAAAGCGTTTACAAATGGGGAGTGAACAATTCTGATGTAACGCTCACCAATATTGTTGTGAAGCTATATCTCAGTGATGTTTAATTATATTAACACCAGACTTGGTGCATGTTATTATAATAAATGATCTGAGGCTGCCTGCCAATTTTCAGCACAGTGCCCCCTGGGGGTGAGGAGATACAAAAATGGGCTTTTGGCTTTATAATTCTATATCTGTCCATCAACAAATCTCCAAATCTAGTCAAAAGTTCCATTTTCTTTACAAAAGCATCAACATATCTTTACAAATGTGAACATGTCCTGAAGGTACCCAACAGGATTTCTGGTAAATATTTACATTCAAGCTTTAACATATTATTATGACTTTATGTGAGTTTCAGGACAGTGTAACCTAGTGGAGATTAGCTTATTGTCTTAATTACAAATCAGTTTATAAAAAAAATCATAAAGAAGAACAAGAGCAACTGGAAGCAATGGCTTAGCCCTGATCCCAACATCATTAAGTATAATGTGATCTAGATTTCCTCCACTGCATTTGGTTAATTTATGAAAAGGAATGATTTTTTGTTTACACCGTTACTGTTTAAAAAACATTCACCTACCATGGCAAAAGCCTGGACCCAGTTACTGGCAATGCTGCGGTCATCTGTTCCAAATAGGTAAACTCTCCCCTCCTCAGAGAAGAGCTCAAATGTGTTCTCATAGCTGCCAGACAATCAGAAAAGAAATGTTTATTACGTGTTGTTACGTGACTGAATTACAAATAAAACAGTTCCTCACCCATGTTTCCCTGGGCTGTTGACAGACAGGCAGATGATGTCACTTGTCTTTAATGCACCTTGCTTATGGTTGGTCTGTTCGCTCTTGTAGTAACTAAACATTCCATCGCCGAGGCGACACCACCGTGTTTTAAAATCTGCAATATCCAAAAATAAGGTTTATCGATAGCAAGTGTGCCTGCTGATGGTGACTGTAGGCTGCTTGGTCACCCCCTCCTTGGAGAACTCAACCTTCTGATGTAAACGAGATATGAAACATATCTCCTCCTAGGAAGTTCACCAGTCACCAAACTGGTCTGACTCGGGTTGCTATATCTTTTCAAACTGGTACCACTAAGGAATTCTCGGAAACTTAACATGGGGTCAAACTCTGAACATGGTGAACATTATTTTCCATCACTGACTCTTCCATAGCAACCAGGCTGTTTACCATAGCAACTAATTTGACCTATCTCTATCTCAGCTTAGGAAAACAATAGAGATATGGAAGTTGTTGGTTTTTTTTAATGAAAGTGACAAATGGAATGATATCTCATGTCACTGAATTCTCCATAGCAACCAAAGATTTTACCCTAGTAACCAAATCAGCAGATCTAGTATATCTCAGCTTGAGAAAATGCTGGGACATGGGACCTGGTATACATTCCTTTTAATTAGATCAATGATTCATAATGGCATCATTGATTCCTCCTTAACAACCAGATTGATTACCCTAACAACCGATTTAAAGGATCTAGAGCTCTGCTCAGGAAAATCATTGTCTAATGGGGTAAAGTTTAAAACACTCATATTCAGTTTAAATGGCACTTTTACAAGCCAACATTAATGTTTGTGTGCATTTTAACTATCTACTTATTAGTGACTTTACTTTTTATTGTTGATGTTGCTGTTTGGAGGGCATTCTCAGAAAAAAAAACTATTTGAATTAAGACATTCAATCAAGACACACCTGCTTTAACTTTGCGGTCTGTGATTTGTCGTGTTGTTGATGCAGTCTTGAATAGATAGCCACAGTGAGGTCGAAGGGATGCACCTCTAAATTCTGAGGTTAAAGACTCTGGTGAAAACAAAAAAGATGACTTTGAAGTAATCAACTGACTAAACTGTTGATCATGTGCTTATCATATACACTTTGTATATTTCTGCACCTAAATTCATGTACTTTGCTAGGAGCTCCGCTTGGACTGTTTGGTTGCAACTTTTAGCCAGTGACAGTGGGCTAGGGGATTCTGGGATACCAGTGATGTCCGCCCCACAATTCAGCACAGTGAGAGTCTCCAACAAATTATCCGTTTGCACTGCGGAACAAAGAGCCTAATGAACCAGGAGAAACAGAACGTGAGCCCAGCAGTCAATAGAAGAGTAATTAGACTAATGCTATTTGTATTGAGCTGACTGACTTTGTTGAGTGCCTCCTTATTGCCGTAGAGCGTGTGGTATTTACGGTATTTTCCATTCTTGTATTTTTCAGTGATGTGTTTGAGACGTTCCTCACTGCTTGCACTCTCAGAGAGACTCTCACTCGGGGTAATATTTGCCCCCCAGAACTGATTAGCTTTCCTATTACCCAGCAATAGAAAAACCTTGCCACACACAGGATTTTCAGGCATCAGACACAAAGAACAGCACAAATATACAATAACAGTGACAGCATGAGGACGGGATGCATAGCGTTTACTTTGATTAGGTCATCAGTCCACACTCGAGCATCTAGCTTCAGACCGCGAACCTTTGACATGTTCGGGCCCAAGTTTCTGTGCGCACCTATAAGAGGACAAATGTTTTATGAGGACATATAGCCATCACGTGCCACGCCACAGTCACCATGTGTTCAGTGTAGGTTAAGCTGTACCTGCACATTTTTCACACAGCAGAACGCAGAGATTGATGGAAGCCCACTCTGGGTTGGGAGAGCTGCAGTCAGCACATGAACGGTTTCCTGGCACTTTCCAGATTCGCTCACAGACTCCATCAGAAGAGAGAGAGCGACTCACGCACTCCTTCAGTGACTCACACCACTTCTGTTTCTCATTCTCTGAGTCCGCCAGGAAACTGCAGAGAAATGAGGAAAGGGGGAAAAGACAAATGCGGGGGGTTGGAGAATTTCCACATATTTTGGTAAATAAGTTTTTTTTATTGGCAATTATAGTGAATATCAAGTCTTTCCCGGGCAAAAGAGGTCTGTATAAAGAAATAAAATGAATCCTCCCAGTCACTCATTGTAATATCTCACTGATATCTCTCTGTTTTCTTCTGCTTTCATTCTTTGTTATCATCCGTGTGATAAGCTCACTTAATGTTATCGTATTCCTTTCCAGTTGAAAGACTCATCCCACCTCCTCCATAGCTGTCAGACCTACGGCTAATCCCTTCTGACTCTCAATGATTTATATCTGCCATCTTTGATCTCCTGTGCTCCTTGCTGTGTCTCTTCTGGGTTTCTCCATCTCCACAGTTCCATCTACTCACTTTTAACTCCATTACCTACTAATCACCACCTCCTTGTTGTAAATGAAAAATACTACATGATCTTGTGTTCTTCTCCATCCATTTCAGCCATGTGACAATTACGGTATTTAAAAAAAAAAAAATTCAGACAGAATGCCCCACACAGGGATTAAGCTAATAATTAATGATTAAGCTAATGCTTGTGAGTTATGGTGTTGGTGGTAGTTTTGTAGTGCTGTGAAGCTCAATCAGATGAAAACAGCTGCTAGTCACGTCTTTGTTAAGACATTTTGCAATCAGTCAACAGATTGGTTAATTTTTCAATTTATATAAAATAAACATATTTGTCTGGTGTGGCGGATGATGCACCGCGTCTGTCACCGTTTGCTATCCTTTCCCCTCATCGCTTCCTGTATGAATACTATCATTTCATTTTAAAATAATCCAAGATGCGAATGTTTTTTTTTTCTTGGGTCCAAATATTGAAAAAGTCCTTTTTTGAACCGAAGCCATTATTGATATTACTGTCTAGAGCTTTGTATCTCCTCCCCATGTCCCCATTGCTCTGGACGCTGCTCTTTCGTTGGCTGAAGGTTTTGCAGATATAATTTCCAAGCACCTATTTGTCCTCAACATTGGGCAGTTGTCTGCAATGCCTCAAAACCTGTCGGCGACTCAGATGCAGGGCTAAAATCATGCTGTCTGAACTTGCTTCCTCCGCAACCAGATAACGTAAAGAAATGGATCAATTCTAATAAATATAACACAAATAACACACTACACCCAAATGTAGAACTCTAATACGCCGCAATCTCAGTTTTCTGAGAGAATCTGTGCAGGGATTGGTGACATCCCCTTTTGTACAGAAAGCTGTCTGATCAGTTCGTTCCTTTTGAAGGATCTGTTTCTACAGTTTAGAGTTTAGATGAATCAAACATGAGGCATATTCGGGAGTAGACTCTCAAAAGCAGTTAAACCTGTCTTTTACTGCCACGCTGTTGAACCAGAAATTGCCTCGTGATCCTTAGTAATGATGACCTGACCATTGAGCTGTCATGAAGATTGACAGCTAGTTACAGTGCTGTACTGGATCTCGCCTACTGTTTGATCTCCAAACAGATTGGTGGTGGTCTTGTAGCTCATTCCTGCTTTCCTCCCTGACATACTTGGTGGATGTTATGGAATCTGATTGATTGTTTCTGCGGACAGGAATTAATGGAAACACCTAGTTTGAGTTCAAACGTTTGAAACGAGCTGGGATCAAATACTTTAACACCCTCTTGTAACTAATTACAAGGAAAAACAACATTTTCTGTTCAAAAGGGGGTCTAGAAGGTGTTACCTGAATGATCTGTATGGAGTGATGAGTGTGAAAGTGCATTTGTTTTCTCCATCTTTCACACTGGCCATTCGCATGTCAATGTCTGTGATGCCCACACCCTGAAAATATTCCTGTAAACCAGAAATACATAAAGTAGCTATTCATAAACACACATCTACATAACCATCTTGATTTCAGACTCACACCTCATGGCTCTTGAAGAGGAAGAGTTTGTCTTTGCTGATGAGGGTGTAGACATTAGTACGTGGTGACATCAGCTCCAGGTTCCCTTTAAAACTAATGCTCACACTTCCATTCTTGAAAAATAGGTTTCTGGGACTGAGAGTCTGTCTGTGATCCTTCAGAACGCTTTCAATGCAACTCACCCACTCATTTCTGTCCTCTGTGAAAACATACACAGCATATATTTTATTGAAACCCATGAAAAACATTGTGTTGCTAATAGCATTGAGGGCTAATACGCACGAGAGCTTTCTGCTTTAAATAGAAAGGTCCGGCTCTGACTGTGGAGCTCAAACCGCAAATCTCCAACGCTGCCCACCTTATCTACAGATCCCAGGGAGACCATTCTTTTGGAATACACCTCCTGTCACACAGACAGAACATTTTTAGATGTTATGCAAAATCGCACTAAATAAAGTCAAACTAACATGGAAAATAATAACTTTCTGGTTCTAGAACAAAATGAACAATTTTTGTAAAAACCACCAAAAATTAACAAAAGTTGCATCTTTAACTGTTAGTTCGGTCAGTGAAAGGAACTGCTCATAGAAGCACAGGTGGAAATGGTATCCCAGGTTCGATGTTTCAATGTATTTTTGCTAAAATAATGAGCACACAAGGCTATAGGTGTGCTCATTATTATTTGAGGTGAGCCAGCTCTGTCACTTCCTGAATTTATAGAGTGTATTGGAGTTATGGTTTGTACAAGTTACATTTACATATATGCATTTGGCAGACGCTATTATCCAAAACAACACTTTTTTTTTTTGTTCTTGCTTTCCCTGGGGTTTGAACCCAAAACCTGTTGCTAGTACAAACTTCTACTGACTGAGCCACCGGAAAGTAGGTTGTATATACACAATGAATAAAAAAATGATATATTCACATTGGTCCAGTTGTCTCATGTTCTGTTGTATACTTTTGTGCTACATTTGGTCATTTGTTTGAATATATAAATGTTTGTATACTATGTTGTGTTAACCGTTGTCATGTCTGTAGTGGCTTTAGATCCTATTGAGCCACTGAGTACTTTCTGAGGTATCCGGAAAGCTGTCATGCTGTCGGTTTTATGCTACTGGAGACTACTGAGCTGGTGGGGATTTTAGTGGAGGTTTTTTCATTGTTTTGTGAGCATATACCACTTTTTCATTTATTCTTCAATGTTTGGCTACACTCAATTTGAGTCTATTATTACATGACCAAAATATGATGTAGTTACTGAGATACCAACCATTGGTTTCTGATGAAGAGTTTGGAGGCTTAAACTGGGTGTAGCCAAGTGTGGTTATTTTTATGACTCAAAAATGTATTTTGAACTTCAGGAATTAATTCATTCATTTTCTAACCCGCTTATTATATAATAAATGGAATGTTTCTGAATTGTAAATAGAATGAATGAGAGTGTTAGGAATGAGTTTGATGGACAATATATGTTCAAAGATTGGTTTCATCAAAAACATGTTTAATTTTATTTGGAACCTTTTTGATTTTGACTCTATTTGTCAAATGGAAGGCGCCATCAAATATAATGCATTATGATTGAAGGGCGTCCAGCATTTTTACTTCATTTTTATTCCTGGTAGTCACCCTTGCATTCTTGTAATTGCCTGGTATTTACCGCAAATGCTGAGCTTCCTAATCTGAATTAAAACAAGGCTTCCTTCATTGTAAGTCCCAACATTCACTCGAGCTGGGAGGATGGAATCTTTGGTTATAGAATTAAGAAAACATTTTAACGATATTGAATTGGTTTGCTGATAAGACCAATGGAGGACATTTCAATAAAAATGGGGTATTCGTTTTACCTTGACGGACTGAAAATATCTCAAATATTCTGAATCCAGCTGCACCCATCGACGCTGATAAATCCTGCCACTGAAAATATAAAATTACTCTACTATCCAAACAAAGAATGGAAGAGATTTTTGAATATTTACAAGACTTAGGAAATAACGTTTTGTTTTACTTTGGTGGAGTTTTCTCGAGCCAGCCAGCTTTAACAACCTGACAAAACGGCTCTGTTGTTTCTGGATACTTAGTGCATCGTATATCTATACTGTCAATTCTGAAACAAACACATATCATTAATCAATTTCGTTTCTCTCCGCATGACAGAACCACATGCACATACCGATCTCTCTCAGGGATTGTCTCTTCTTCAGCTTCAATTTTCAGGCTGTTGAACCTAACACAGTTCTGCAAGTCTCGCAGAAGGGCCTCCTGTTGAAACATATTTGATAAACATCTGTTAATTTTAGAGAAGAGTAACTAAGGACATTTAGCTAAGATTCTAATTTAGCAAAATACTTGAAATCACCTTTGAATACATGGTCTACAATTAGGATTTGTGCACCTTTGAAGAAAATAGAGCACATTGGTTAAAATCCAATATAGAGTCACTGGGTAAGATGCTCTTTCAGAAAAATTAAAAATGTCCAAACCACCAGTCCATCACAGTTTATTTTGTATAATAAAAACAACAAAACTTATTTGTATTTAAAGTAACAAAGAGGTTTTGGTTATAGTTTGTAGCTAAAGTTTACACAAATGACAATAGTGAAGTGGATGATAAATAACCCTGGCTCTTTCCCAGCCACCAGCTACAAAAGGATATAAACCTCCTTCCTCCTCGAGGCCATTTACTGTAACAAACATCATACAGCTACCAAACCCGATGCACAGCATTTCTGAAAGTTTTCCAGCTCAGGCATTATTATGAAACCCATAACCTTTCAAAATATAGAAGTAACTGCAGAGTTAATCTGTGCTTTCAGAACCTACAATAATTCTCTCCTGTGGTAAAGATTGGGAAGTGAGGGAAGAGTGGTGATCACAATTACACATTTGCAGTCAACCTTGTACACAAAACAGAAAAAAAAGAAACTAGTAACTGAATTTTATGCAGAGAAATAAAGGAAAATCATTTATAAAGGTATTCATTTCTGAACTATTGATTGAAAAACACTTTCTCCCGCAAACCATGCTTTCAAACCCCTTCAAAAAACGTAGCGGAGCATTGAAAAGTTATCACATACAGTATTTAGATTTAGAATCCTGCTTTAGTTTAGGATGATATGAAAACATGAGAGACAAAGTACCTTTGACGAGCATCGATCTGTTCCAAGCCAAGTTCCAAACTCCTAAATCTGCCTCTCTCCCTTTTTCTTACACATACCCACATAAGAGAGAGAGAGAGAGAGAAAGGGGGGGAGGAGTGATAAATTCCTAGATAAAGTCAGACAATTTATGTTCATGCATTTCCTGTTTATCTTTCATTGATCATTTTAACAGTTGTTTAATGAAATAAAAACTTGGAGCTAGGAAGAATTTTTAAAAAATAAAACGTATTCTCATCAACATATAAAATGTAGATATAAAATCACGATATAAAATGTAAACGTGGTGATTATGAAACCTCCACAGAATGGTGAATGTTGAAAGATTTGGAGAATGGTGGAATAGTTTTCTAAAATAATAAAACACGTATTATTTTGGAGTTGCAATGGAATCAAAAAAGTTAATTGTTCCTTAAGATACAATTTGATCTGAAAGTTTTTGCTCACCCTTCTTGTGGAAGGTAGCAATAACCTTAATCTGGACTCCATATTATTGTGTAGATTGCTTACTCTCATGGGGAACATGTGAAATATTAATGTTAAAATTAAAAGGCTCAAAAATATTCCACTCTTTGTGTAAAGAATCTATGAAGTTAATGGGTTTCTTAAAAAAAATAAACCACTGAACGTCTTCAGATATTGTTATACCTGCAGCTCTTAAAAGGTGAAACAAAGAAATGTTTTGTTCATGGCAGGTCATGAGATTGTGATTCTTTGCTCTTTCGCAACATTACGAATGTGAAGAATGTTTTTAATTAATCGACATCCAAGTTCTAACATCTAATCTACACATTACCGTGCTAATACGCATAACAGAAGCAGGTTATTAAAGTGTTTTGCTTTTGTTTTGATCAGTTACGACTAATTTTCAATCAAAGTTTTAAAAAAAAATCCACAAAAACTTTGAATTCAACGTTTGAAATAATTTTTAGATTAAACTTCGTTTCCTTTAAAATCACCAAGCACCTCCCGCCTCTCGCCTGTGACCATTTGTAAGAGTGGTGCAGCTACATATTGCCCATGCGCAGAAGTGCGTCGCCGATTGGCTGAGAGCTGCGCGCGAACCAAACACTTTTGAACAGAGCCATTTCCGCAAACGGGCTGTTGATCGAACGCATGTGTTTTTTCCAATGTAAATCACAAAAAATAGTGTTAAAATGGAAGACAACAAAGTTGAAGAGATCACTAACTCTTTTGGGGGGTGAGTAATAAAACGATCGTATGTATTGCCAAGTGTCTAATTTTGATTAAAAAATACGATGTTATTTTGTTTGGACTATAGTTAACGTTACATCTTTAAAAGTGTTTTGTTCTTCTCTTTTTTTGCAGCCATCTGTCTTTAAATACAGAAACGGTGGAAAAATTCGACAGGTAGGTTTCTTTAAATAAAAATTATTTTTTTGTATTGGATTTGTGGGTGCACTGTTTTAATGTGATGCCGTGTGGAAAATAAAACTGGCTACAAGAAGGGTTTTTTTTTCTGTGATGCCAACCGACTTCGTATCTTTTATTTTAAGCAGTGTGTAAGTGTGTCTGTCATAATGGCTCAGTAGACAACAATAAAAGGTTTTGATTACATTTCACGTTAGAGTTCGTTTAAAAAAATAACCCCCTCCATTTGTTTCTAATGTCAGGTTTGTCATTTAAAATGTTTCTTAAATAGGTTATGAAAATATCTTTATCTTTTGTTTGATATTCATTGTGTTTGCTCAGGCCGAAATTATCTGGCAAGAGATGAAACAAAATATTAACTAGATGTTTATAGATTGTATGCATACTTTGCTGTTGGCTTGTACTATTGTCATTTAAAACTTTTTTTATATGTTGTCAATGTCACAATGATTAACATAACCCAGCCCACATGTGATACATATATGCCAAGTTGATTGCTATGATAAACAGTCTGGTTGCTATGGAAGGGTCAGTGACAAATGTAATCTTCACCATGTTAATTTGACTAAAATATACCACTCCAAATGTATTTCTTAAGCTGAAATGGAAATATGCCAATTCGATTGCTAAAGTAAACCGTTTGGTTGCTTTGGAGAGGCTGGTGACATTATGTTCTCTTTTTGACTCTCAAGTCATAAACCAACCTCGATCTCTCATTCACTATCCAACAAAATTAGGAAAAAACAGTTTTGATTGGTAAATAGTTTGGTTGCAATGGAGTTTCCTAAAAATGTAAGTTACTATGAATAACATAAACAAACCCTAATGTCTCTGTGATATTTAATCTTGAAACTATTTTTGATGCCCTTAAGGGCCAGATTTAAATTGTTGTTTTTAAGTTTCTCAGTTTTCTGTGTTACAGCTTTGTAAAGTCAATGACTATTTGAATTCCTTAAGTGGTACCAGTCTAAAAAGTAAATATAACTAGTACAATGCCTAGAACTAGTACAACCCCCGACTCTTGCCCAATGTGCGCTGGAGTTAGACGCTGTTAGACCCCCATGACCCCCAAAAAAGGGAATAAGCGGGTTTGAAAATTAATTAATGTGTATTTTTGATCTGAGATTTAAATAAATTTTTAAGGAACAATTTTGTGCTCAATAATATTACGGTTAACATATTTTTACGAAGTATAACTCATCAGACTTATGTAGAGAGAAGTTTATATGTGCAGAAACATCAAGTACTTTTAGTTTCTCAGTTCATGGCCTTTTCAATGGCAAAATAAAAGCATGAAACAGTTTTTTTTTAAGAATCTACATTTTTAAACTAGTTTTAAATATTACTTTGGTGCAATGAATTGTTTTGAGATATTCATTAGTACATGTTTTTTGTGCTTTATTATTTTCTAGGTACCGGCAAGAGGGGAAGAAGGCTGCCTTGGATAACAACTTGCCTCGTGCTCTTGAATTATTTCAGCTGGCATACAAGCTGCAGCCAAGTGAAAAGCTGAAGAGACGCATTCAGGCAATACAAGATCTCATTCAGATAGAAGCAGATGAAGAAGAGGAAGATGATGATGAGTTTGTGGATGTGAATGGTAGTGGATTGATGGTTTTTAAAGACCTGTACAACAAACTGTATGACCATCAAAAAGAGGGTGTGGCTTTCCTCTACAGTCTCTACCGCGACGGAAGAAAAGGAGGGATCTTGGCGGATGACATGGGGCTTGGTAAAACCATTCAGGTCATTTCATTTTTATCAGGGATGTATGATGCAGAGCTGGCCAAACACACCCTGTTAGTCATGCCAACGTCTCTTATAAAGAATTGGGTGAGTGAGTTTGCCAAGTGGACCCCAGGCATGAGGGTAAAAGAGTTTCATGGGACTAGCAAAGCGGAGCGGAATAGAAATCTGGAGCGAGTCCACCGCAAGGGTGGAGTTCTTATTACTACCTACCAGATGCTAATAAACAACTACGAGCAGCTAGGATCATACAACCAGCAAGAATTCAGATGGGACTATGTAATTCTTGATGAAGCCCATAAAATCAAAACCTCCTCCACTAAGACAGCCAAAAGTGCTCATGCCATTCCTGCCAAGAACCGTGTTCTACTGACTGGCACCCCAGTTCAGAATAACCTACGAGAGATGTGGGCACTATTTGATTTTGCTTGTCAAGGATCACTTCTTGGAACCTCCAAAACGTTCAAAACTGAGTATGAGAATCCAATCACACGAGCAAGGGAGAAAGATGCCACCCCTGGTGAAAAAGCACTTGGGTTGAGAATTTCTCAAAACTTGATGGACATCATCAAACCTTACTTTCTCAGGCGTACCAAAGCCGATGTTCAGCAGCAAAAGCTAAACCGTGAAAAGGGCTTTGAAAACAATGGTCAAAATAATACATGTTCAAATGCGAGAGAAGGAGCAGAGATGCCATCACTGACGCGCAAGAATGACCTCATCGTGTGGACGTACCTCAGCTCTGTGCAGGAGGACATCTATAACAAGTTCATCTCGTTGGATCATGTTAAAGAGGTGCTTACCACCACCAGATCACCGTTGGCAGAGCTCGTAGTGCTGAAAAAGCTTTGTGACCATCCCAGACTTCTGTCTCATCGAGCTGTGACTCAGCTGGGCCTGGAGCAAGGCTCTGGATTTGTCGATCCAGACGATGAGAGCGAGTCGGCTGTGAGTCAGATTCAATACATTTCAGACGAGACTTTAATTCAAGAGTCTGGAAAGCTGCTGTTTCTAATTTCTCTATTGGAATGTCTCAGAGAAGAAGGGCACCGGACTTTGGTATTCTCCCAGTCAAGGAAGATGCTGGACATCATAGAGCGTGTACTGCGTAACAGAGACTTTCGCCTGTTGCGACTGGATGGTACCGTTACGCAACTGGCAGAAAGAGAGAAACGAATCAAAATGTTCCAAACTGACAAACGGTACACCATCTTCCTCCTGACTACTCAGGTGGGTGGAGTGGGCATCACATTAACTGCCGCCAACCGTGTGGTGATCTTTGACCCTAGCTGGAACCCAGCGACAGATGCCCAAGCAGTGGACCGGGCTTACAGAATAGGACAAACTGAAAACGTCATCATCTATCGACTCATCACCTGTGGCACAGTAGAGGAGAAGATCTATCGCAGACAGGTACAAGATTTTAGATTAATTAATTAATTTAATCTATATGCAAACGCTCTTCTGCATTTGCAAGAATTACGGTCGATGACGTACATTGTATTGATATCATTTTTGTGATTATAATTAGACTTTTTTTAAATGGTTATTGGGATGGTTCACTTATATTTACACATTTTCTTTCTGCTCACTTGGCAAAATAACAATCATTTGGATGATCGTGTACGTTACTGAGCTGGCTCAGAATTTTATAGTGTGTCATTGCTTGAGGCTCATAATCTTTTTCGATTTGGATTGCCAAAGATCTCTTTATTGACATGAGCCTTAATTTTGATTGTGTTCCCAAATAACAGTCAACCATGGCGTCTTATATTCTCACATCCTCATTTCTCTCCAGCTATGATGAGCTGTTCCTAAGTTTACAGAGTTTGACTGTTTTGGTTGTTTCCTCTTTGGTTTGTTGTCCACCAATTATAACTTATTGTACTCGATAATCGGAAGTAATCACAATTCGTGTTGTATTCTCTCAGTCTGAGCACTACTGCTCCACTTCTTGCGCCATGCAACACACCCCTTACCACTGATTGGCTACCACGTCTGTTTTCATGGTCGACCCGGGTCACAGATTTCCAAACAATGCCATCGTGGAGTTTGTTCACAGTGTTTTGAATTGCTTTGGGTTAGACAAGATCTTGCATCACAAAGTTTTCGTAAGCTGACTCCAATAAATACTTTTTTTTTTTTTTTTTCAGTTCTTGTATGTGAAAAGATCAAGCATTTTAGTTTCTCACTCCATGGCCGTTTTGATGTTTTTTCATTTTCCTGAAGGTGTTTAAAGACTCCCTCATCCGGCAGACAACAGGTGATAAGAAGAACCCATTCCGTTACTTCAGCAAGCAAGATTTGCATGAACTGTTCAAACTAGAAGATACCCGCTCCTCCACCACTCAGCAGCAGCTTCAGGATATGCATTCACACAACCGTCGTTCTGACACTTGCCTGGACCAACACATTGCACGCCTCTACAGCATGGAGATGTTTGGCATCTCTGATCATGACCTCATGTTCACCAAAGAGCCATCCGCTGATGAAGATGACCCAGAGGATGCAGAGGCGCATCACTACATTCAAACGCGAGTTCAGAAAGCACAGGAGCTCATGCAGGCAGAATCAGAACTTCACGGGCAGCTTGTGGATAGCATCGCCCGGAATACTGAACCTGCTTGGATCAGGCAAACAGAGCAACAGAAACCTCCTGTTAGAGATCACCCAAATACTCCAAGGATCAAAAATGAGCCAGAGAAGGTAGATTGGACTAGTTACAGTTTTGACGAGGGAGATCTGGAGGCCAATGGTCGGAATTCAGATGTGGAATTTGTTGGTGATGTGGAAATTGTCAGTGAAGGGTTTGGGGATCTCAAGTCTCCTCAAGCTAACGGTGACCACAACCCTAATTTGTTAAAAAGTGAGATTAGCCCAATTGCTGACAAGTTAGCTGATGTGATTACACTGGGTGACAGCTCAAACGGTGAAGATGAATCTGATGAAACACCTCAAAAGCATAACTCTCTACCCAACTTTTCAACTCCATCTCACAGATTTCCAAAGATGGAACTTTCAGTTGCATCCGATGCACTTGGTGAAGGTGAGGAGGTAGTGTTAGACAAGTCCCATTCAAAGGTACTCTCTGCCTCCCCTTCTTTGAACAAGTCCGGAGGGTCTTTTATAACCAATGGGGAAGCTCTTCAGGCTAATTTCAACCTGCAGCTTGAAGACAGTGCGGATATGTTTTCAGTTGAAGAGGAAGAAGTAGATCAGCCAGTGGATGAGTCACTGACAGAACAAAGTCAAGGGTTTCAACTTCAGATGGACAGCAGTGTAGAAGAGCTGGAGGAAACAAGTGCACATGATTCTAAACAAAACCAAAGTGACGTTTTCAAACTTTATAAAGGAAATATCAGCAACTTCAATGGTGAAATTAGCCAACGTGGATCTCTTTTGAAGACCTGCTCAGCTCCAAACACGCCTGGGGATGATTCTTTTGTGCATTTGGCACAAAGAAAAAAGAGGTGTATTATCTCAGACACTGAGGAGGAGGAGGAGGAGGAAGAAGAATCAGAGAAACCATGCTTAACTAGTAGTCCATTGTCTCGTGGTCAGAGTAGGTTGGGCTCCTCAACTCCTAAATGTGCTTTGGCTGAAAGTACTCGACTGCATCATAGCATCAACACTTCTGTGGCTTCCAAAAGGTCATTTCTTGTGTCCATACTTGAAAATGAGTCAGATGAGGATTCCATAGAGAACATAACAAAATCTTCAGGGGACAGTGAGTCTACAGATGAAGAAGATGAAGCAAGAGGGGATAAAAGCAAACCCCACGAGATATCTGACGTTGGTGATGCACATGTCAATGACTCAGTGGTGGAAGAAGAGGAGACCAGTGCTGATGGAACTAACTCTTATAAGATATCTGAAGCCACTGAAGAAAATGTAGATGAATCAGTGATTGAAGAAGAGGAGCCTAGTGGAGAGACTTTAAACACAGAAGACTCTGAAGCAAATGAGGAGGAAGAGTCAGGAGAAAACCAGCAAGAGTGGCAGAGCGGTCTGATTGAATCCACAACTGATGCAGAGCTAGAATCTAGTGAAATGATGGACCAGTGCGCCCCCAAAACTATTCCTCTGGAAAACCAAATTGTCCCTGTCGGCACCACTACAAAAGCATCTGAAAACACATACGAGTCTCTGGTTCTGTCTGGGAAACAATGTTTAGCAGAAGGGAAGAAACAGGAAGCTTTGGACATTTTTCTTAAAGCCATAGATATTAACGTTGGTGATCCTGAGATCCAGCTCTTGATTATTCAGTTGTACAGACAACTTAGCAAATAGTTCCTTTTAAACAGGCACAGCCATATTTAAGTCAAATCTATACAAATATAGAACTATGAGAAGTTGTATTTTTCTCCGGCAAAATTAGGAAATGGGTAAATAAAAAAAAAGAATATGTTCAGTTAAATTAGTTCATTAGTAATTTCATGTTTCTGTGTGTAACTGGTTGGAGTGTCTGGTTAAAAATGTTTATTGTATTTTAAAAGTACCTTGACGAAGGCTAGAAAATAAACTGTAGACTTTTGTAACTTGAATCCTGTACGATTCTCTGCATCCAGTGGTTATCTGCATTGTAGATGTTTTGCAGAAGTTCTGTTGTTAAATGTCAACAAAATGTGTATTCATCTTTGTCACTTGGTCGTATACTTGTCGCCCAAAAACATTAAATATATTTGTAATCTTTGTAAAATGTGGCATATTTTCACATAAATGCCATTTGAGAAGAGGGAACCCATTAACAAACCACTTTCTGGAACAATGAATGCTGTTTCTGAAGGGCAGTCTATTAGCTGCTCTCTGATTAAACCTTGTTTTACCATCAGAACTAACTACAAGAGGTTAAACCCAATTGACAAATCCTTGCATCTCTTCTTGGTGCGTAACTGTAAATGGTGGATTCCTAAAATCAGCAGGTGTCTATTCACAACCATGTAAAAATTCCTCAGTTTAGTGCTCAAAAATGATTTGTGTTTGTGCTCATTTGTTTAACATTTGAATATTTATTTTTGGGAGGAGTTACCAGGGCTATATTATAACAGGATGCCCTCTAGTCTACTTTAAAGCAATACTGATGTCCTAAAAATTTACATTTTGCTCACTGACCTGACATCACCAATGTGTTGGCTCAAATCACAAGTGAAGTCAAAGTTACCCCCAGATGAACTTTCTGCCGGAGCAGAATCTAGAATCGCACCACGTGGGTGGAAGCTTCTGAATCGCATCGCTGCGTATAATCCCATGCCATAATTTTTTCCGCCCCATTATCCTTGAAT
The DNA here is from genome assembly GCA_007224835.1 of Danionella cerebrum. Lineage (NCBI taxonomy): Eukaryota > Metazoa > Chordata > Actinopteri > Cypriniformes > Danionidae > Danionella > Danionella cerebrum. The sequence continues at coordinate 423,884 of SRMA01026617.1, read as the reverse complement.
TTTTACCAAATGAAGGGTGTGGTTACTTTAAAGGTTAAAAACCTTTAGATACTCACATTTCTTTGCTAGGTCCACATCCTTCCTCTGCGTCCTTTGCCATTTTCAATAACTGAAGTAATGCATTTCCAAGACGGCCCAGTTTGAGATGCAAAGGCCCCTCATTGGAAACCTATGGGTCACTAACACTATGTTATAAACAGTCAAAAGTTAATCAAAGTCTGAAAGAATGAAGGATACAACAGCATTGAGCACAGAATACAAATGACCTGGCAAACCATTTTATTTGTTACTCTGAGATCGTATGCATTAAATAATGGCTTGGTTTTCATGCCACCATGCACATCATCTACAGTATTCACAACCAAAGGCTGCTGCTCAACTTTACTGAGAGAAAAAAGCAGTGACATTTCAGACGTGTCCTTCAAGCTACGTAGAGAAATCATTAAGTGCATCAATACTATCTCTAGAAGAAATAACATCAACTCCAATGTAGGCTTCCAAGATCCATAGTTTTTAAGTAAAACACAGCAAGAGTTTTTGGTTCAGAGTCAATGATTTACATTCATTAGGATCATTCAGACTTACATTAATCAGATCATCTGCTTCTAAATCTACATGGTTGACCACACTGGTAAAAGATTTTAAACTATGGCTTTTCATAATGTACATGCTATAGTTACCGCTGAACACTGTTCCATAATGAGCAGCACAAGCATTTAATAGCAAACTACATTGGGTTCAGGGCAATGCAGATAATAATTGAGATAAATAATTAAAATGACACTGTTGTTCAGCAAAGAAATCTTACGTTTATCTGAATACAAATAAAATATAGCATCAATACGATGTGTATCCTGCCAGTGCTCTGACTGGAAAATGGACGAGATGCACTATAAGTATTTAAGGTCATCTTTTTTTTTTTAAATATCCTCTCACGCACCTGAGCTAGATTCTAATACCTTAAGTAGAGACTCAGTACAGTACACTCTGGCTTTGTGCTGTAAAGGTTAAAGGCAGAAAGAGTTCAAGAAAGGCGACGATTCATGGAGACATTTCCCTGTTTTTCTCTCTTTTTGTGTTTGAAAGAGGTCAGCTCTTTTCCCACTGCACAAACGAACACTTCATGCTATCTGTGGAATAAACAGAAGAGTAAAACTTTAAATATATTCATACACATCTGATTATGCAGTTGGTTATCAACTGGCTCACAATCTAAATATGTCTAAATGCTAGATAGTATTTGCAGCATTGTGATTGGTTAAAAAGCTCATGATAGGATGTCTGACATCGAATGGAATTTGAGCAGGTGAAGGCCCAACGTATGCAGGCGGATGATTATGTGGGTTACTTTAACATTCAATCAAACATCCCTCTTACTTTATGTTGTGTTTGTTGGAGGCTGGGGGGCTGCTGGAGAAGAGTTGGCCATCGGCTCCAGGGCTGCAGACACCCTCTATTAGGTTCTTGTTGCAGTCGCCGTGGTTGGCAGCAGGTGAGATGCGTGGGTAAGCTATCTGTCCGGTCAGGTCCAGCAGATCCTCCAGAGCTCGCAGGTTGTTTATGCCGTTGTGTTGGGGAGAGATCACTGGGGAGAATTCTGGGATGGAGATCAACTCTTCCTTCGAGACTGGACTGAACGCATCAGAGAAAGCAAACCAATTTTTTTGGGCTTATCAATTCAAACATCTTTTAAATATTTTAGGACTAAACCATACATTGTTGCAGTCTTAAACTTGCAGATACAACTGTGAAAAATACTCGAGTTCTGATTTAAGAATTTTTATTGAACTAGGATTAAACTCATACAGGCCCATCTTCATCTCAGCAGAAACCTCTGACAAGGTTCTGCTCTAAAGTTGCTACTGCTCTAAAGTACGTCTTGAATACTTGTAATTTTGCAAATGTACTAAAAAGGTTGAACTTTGAAAACATTTGGTATCATTGTCTCAATGTCATCCGTACAAAATCTACAAAAAATGTATTCTAAAATTCAAAAGCAAAAGTATTTCCCCCAATTCACAGATTTACATTAAAGTTTTTGGACTGGTTTTCAAAGATTTATGAATTGTGTAAGACAGTGGTCCCCACCCTTTTTCGCACCGTTGGCCGGTTTAATTTGGTTATTTTCTGAGACCTATGAAAGCTTAGTAAACTAGAATTTCATTTAGTAATTAGATAAAGTTTGTTTTAAAAGTAATTTAGAACGTAAACCTCTATGTCTCCATGCATGATTTTAAGCTGACATTGCTAGTGTAAAGAAGATCAACAAAATTGTAAGTTATTACTATGATTAAAATAAACAAATCCCCATTTCTTTATGATGTTTCATCTTGAATCATTATTTTTTTTATTTCAATGGCCAAATATTGAACTCAAATAGTTTTGCACAATGATATAATGAATAATTCTTGCACAGACTGATAACCTCCACAGGTGTGATTAGTTTGAAGCTTCCATGAGCTTCACAGTTTCACAAAGATTGACTCCAAGTTAAGTCAATGGAAAGGTTGCCAGGATTCTATTTAGCAGAATTCCTTTAGGGGTACCAGTCTTAAAAAATATAGCAACCAGACCAGTTTGGATATCTTGGCAACGTTTGGTGGCTGTAGCACGAACGGTCTTGGTGGGGATGTGTTCAGAATTTACAAGCCAACATAATATTCTATTATTTTGTACCCTCATATGTTATTATTAGATTCAGTTTCTGCCTAGCGGGAGAAGGAATGATGGCACAGCCTTGCTGTCAAACTCACCTGACCTCCATGTAGTGCACTTGCTCTGGTTTTGAGCTCTTGTCCAGGTGGAGGAGGGCCATAGGGGCTTTGGAATCAGCCAATGAGCTCAACGATGAAGGCAGCCTCTCTTTTTGTGTCATCACATGTCCCGCAGTCTGAGAAACAGTGGTTCCTTGATTGACTGGAACAATTTGGTTCCCTTGTCCGTTGACATGACGGACATCTGCTTTCCTCACAATGAGATCCTCCCTGGAACCCTCGGCGGTCACCTGACCATTCATGTGAACAACTACAGGGGGTTTCGCCGGGTGCACAGTATCCGTTTTTGATAACTGGGCGACAGTTTGGCCTTGTCCATTGTGTTCGTGTGGGTTGGGAGAGGGTGTATTTGCAGATTGAGTGGGAACTTTGGGTTTGTTGGCTGAATTGTTGTTTTTTTCTTGTGTTTTTTCGGCTGAGCTCACATTTTTCTTTGTTGTTGATTTGAGCTCTTCTTTTGAGTTTAAACTAAGGGTTCCCCGATCGTCAATGTCTTGTTTGATTGTCCTGATGGTCTCTTCCTTTAGCTTGACCTTCTCTTCTGTTTTTGCTGCAGTAGGGTTAATCATCCCTTGGTTGTTCATGATTGGTTTCTTAAAGTGTGTCGAAGTTAGAGAAGGAGATTTGATCTGTTCATTTGTGCATCTAGACTCGCTTATTTTTCCAGAAATCTCTTTTTTTTCATTAACAGAGTTTGTTTGCTGAGGTTTTCCTTGAGGTTTTAGCCCAGTCAAATTGCCACCAGCTGAAAAAGAAATGGGTTTAGAACCATTAGAACCATTAAAACATATTTTTTCATGATTTAGACAGAAAAAAATCCATGCAATAAATATTTTCAGTAGAACTATGAATCGCAAGGAACAGAAAATACAGCAATTTCACTAGAGAAGCACTTTCAAGGTTCATTTGTAACGTTTTCATGTCCCTGCAGACAGGTAAATTACATATTTATATACGTTAAAGAGAGACAGTTGGTTTTTACCACTAATTCTTGAGTATCAAGTGATGAGTTTCACAATTTTTCCAACTGAATGTCCATCAATAGCTAATTCACCTATTTTATGTGCATTCTGAATTTTTTTTTTTGCATTAAAACCCTAATAATTAAATGCCAAGATGAGCATAAACTTTGAAAAATGTGCATTCAAAAATGGTGCGCACAAATTAGTAGCATAGACTTTTTATCCAATATGTACAAATGCGCATAAACTACGATGGAAACACATTTACCGGAAAAAATACCAATGCAATGGCTATCTTTTTTTTTTTTGTGAGGTGCGATGAGGCAGCAATAATAGACTAACTAACAGACCGATTTCATTGTACAACATCTAAAGTGTTTTGGTCATTGTAAATTTCTCCCAGAACTGTCTTGACCGGCTGTGTTCCCAAAGTGCCGTCCCCAAAAGCAAGATAACGTGACTGTGAATATTACTTCTCATATCCATGTTCAATTAAGTTATTTCTTTGCTATTTGGTACAAGTTTATCAGGAAGTGATGATTTTGTTCTCTTCGACTCGTTGGATGGAAACGGTACTTTATTCGCAGATATTTTACGCAATATTCTAGTTTTTCGCTTTAATTGTATTTGCATCTTTGGATGGAAACATGGCTAGTAACAAACAAGCATACTGAAAATTGTACTTAGTCTCTCTTTTTGTTATACTTAAATAGTAGTTGCAATGGTTTTAGTGGATGGAAGAGATTGGAGTAAAAGATGCTCTTTATCAATTCTTTTACAACACTGGTGCGTGTTTCATTTTTTTGTTAACTTTTGTCATTGCTGCGCTTTCGGCTACACCTATAAGCAAAACCCAGCACAGATCCCAAACCAACTTGGAGCCCGTGGTCAAAGATTTGTGCAATATTCATATTAAATCACTGTATTGAATATGTAAATGAGAACACTTTATTGCAAAAGAGACAGCAGGAAAAAGCAAAAAAAAAATACAACTCTACAGATTCGAATCTGATTCGACTGTGTTGTGTAACTGGAGTTCCAATTCTTTTTTTGTCTTCCCACAAATTGACTCTTAGACTGTGTGAGTACTGCTGGCGGGTGGACCCTGTATCAACATATTTGCAGATCTCTCCACACAGATCAATCTTTTTACAGATCGTGGACGGAAAAAGTGTAGCAAACATCACGTGTTCAGCAACACCCAACCAGGAGCCTGATCAATCATTTACAATCAATCGTTTTAATCCCATATTCAACGGCTAAATGACATCTTTTAAACTTTCATTTTGGAACTATATTTCAAACCAGACTGGAAATGTTTGCTGGGAAGAAGAAGTTAATCTCTCAGAATAATTTGTCTTAAATAATTATCCAGTTTTTAACCTTTAATTTAATTCTAAATTCATTTTTTGTGATTTCAGAATGGTAATTTTTAACTAGGAAAGGGGGAATTGAACATTAAAATAGTTATCTATTTTCTAGTTTGTTATGTAAAGGATACTAAATGCTAAATATGTCAAATACATAATACATGATAAAAACTGAGATAATTATTCTTCAAGCGTCCTGTGTATTTTCTTATATTTTTCAGCATTACGGGAATATATTTTGTATTGCATATTGTTATATATTTTACTTCAAGTGTAAACTTAGGAAGTACATACTGAAACTATGCCACAAGCTCAAATATAGCGAATTACTAGAAATGGAAACCGGAGCTAAATATAGTCAGCGCAGTTTTTAAATAGATCACCTTGATTTCAGTCTAGGTCGGAGAATTTGATCTTAGCTGCTCTCTCCTGACATTGCTATGTATTCTGCGGTGATGGAAAAATACCAGCCAGTCTGCTGACACATTTGGGTCGTGCTTTACACACTTTCGCCTCTAGGGGCAGAGGAGTCTGAAAGTGACTACCATTGCCACAGAATTCTCTAGATCAGGAACCTTCAAAGCACACGTTTCATTTCTCTGGGCACAGAGAAATTAACACTTTAAAATAAGTAGCTATGGTGGCTTAAGAAATGTTTAAGTGTGATAAATAGCAGGGCAGAGTCCTACCTGGAGGAGAAATGGGGTGTAAGACAGGAGAGATGGGGTCAGGGCTTTCATCTCTCTGAGGGAATATCAGGTGATGCTATTACTTGAACCTTCAGGACAACACTCCACTTTCTTTCACCACTCCAAAGCTATTCACTTCAATTCCACAAAAACGCTACTCCATGAAGACTTTAGTCTCAGTTTAACAGGAGATGATTCCCAGTTTGAGCTAAACTGTTCTAACTGTTCTGAGTTCAGTCTAGATGAGATGATAAACACTTAAAAGGGATGAACGGAGTAATTTAAAATGATACCTTCATCTCTCCATCACTCTTCCTGGTTCTCTTCATGATTTCCTCTATTCTCTGTTGGAAACAAGAGATTAGCAGTTATATAAGTACACATGTTTAAATAAAACATTAAATATGTTTATATATTATATTATTTTTTTACAAGTAAATTAAAATGACTTCCTGTCCGTTTTGGAAACTCGCTCCAATTGACTTTTTTGTAGGTCTTGGTCCCATATCAAAGTGTTCCAAATTGTAAACATGTCTTTCAAACAGTCTGAAATAGCAGTATAAAACAGCAGAAAACGGGATATTCCATGTTGGTGCTAGGTGGCGCTATAACTGACATTTTGGGGGGCATGCATGACAATTTCGGACACTGAATGACATAATTTTTACCAACTTCCAGTTCATGGCAAAATCCCTACTTTAGCAGCTGCTGTGTACACATTGTTTAGCGAAGTCAAAAAAGCTTCGCAAGTTAACATCCTGTGTGCCTTAAGATAAACTGATCGAGTTTGGAGGTGAACAGTTAAAAGGAGGAGTTTCTTAAAGTACGACATGAGCAGAAGGGGTCTTATATTAGGTCTTGGTACCCCACGTGTGCCGACAAACTGTTAGTTGACATGCCTCAGGTGGCGCTATAGACCAATCAGATGTCAAGTTTCACAAATTCTGATATGTGTGCAAAATTTTTTAAAACGCTGAAGCCCTGAAAAGGCCTCAAAAGCCACAAAGCCATCATACTTTGTTGGCTTTGTTTTACGCACCTCGAGCTCTAAAAATCATTGATTAAATCCTAGTGACCTTCCATAATGCTCCCTAAAATGATCTAAAGCCGTATTTGAACCTTTACAGAACATGAAGGACATTCCTCTAGTGCACTCTTTGCACTTTACTCAGTGACTTTGTGAGAAGGATGTTCCCTATTGGTTTTTTTAAAGGTTGCATAATTTACTTCTATTTAAAAAAGGAACGGCATGGTGGCGCAGTTGGTAGCTCTGCTGTTTCTCAGTAGGTCGCCATTCTACCGTGTGTCCTCTGAGTCACAAGCAAAAAAATGTGTGGTGTCTGTTAGAATGTGAGAGTAAATGCGATGGAGCACTAGAGTGTACCCCACTTTTTCCTAATGTGTGCTGGAGAGAATCCTGTGACGCTAATGGAATAGGCAAAAAAATGTAGAGAACTTAATGTACTGAAGTCTCCACACATTGTGACCATCTCTGCAGGGGAGATATATAGGAATACAGCATTTATAATTGGGGTAAAACAGAACACGGCTGATCTGTGCCGCTGCTGCTTGAGCTCTACCTTTTTTCTCAGCTGCCTCTCCTGTTCTTCCTGTTGTTTGGAAAGCTCTCTCTCCTGCTGCTGACGCTCAGCAAGTTTCAGAGATTGCATCTCTGCATCTTCTTTCTATTGCACACAAACAAGAAAAAGAATGACCGACTGAAACGATTGAAGAGGAAAAATGCATGAACAGATCCACTGAGTTATATTTTCTAAAGCAGTTCTAAATCTACAGACGTCTTCCTCCACCTGAGCCTGGAGCTCCATCTCTTGCTTCTGTGTCTTCCTCTGGTGTGGTTCTAGTTTACAGTTCTCTCCTCCTTTTTCCTCCAGTTGCCTCTTTTTCTGCTCACTCTTGAGCCTGAACAACACATAAATCACTGAGGATCACACACTTGACTTCCAGAAGAAACCCCACCCTCTAAAAAAACACTCCTATATTCCACTTTTATAAATAATTAATTACTTTCATTTTTGTTTCAAATATAAGAACTTTGTACATTTATTCATTCATTCATTCATTTTCCTGCCCACTTATTCCCTTCCGGGGTCACGAGGATCTGCCGGTGGTACACCTGGGGAATTTCGTTCATTCAATTGTGGGAGAAACCGGAGGAAGCACACGCAAGCTCTGGGAGAACATGCAAACTTTCTTTGAAAAACAAAGAAAAATATCATCTTTTTCATTCTATAACAACTATAACAGTACTATTACATCTACAATTCTGACAAAAAATGCATTTGATTCCCGAAAAATTCCAAAACTGATTGACGGACTTGTAAAATATCGATCCTAAACTTTGTTATTGAAAATATTGATCATGACCCATTACAGAAGACTCTGGAAGCAAGGTTTAAGAAGGTATTCCATGAAAAGTGGCTTTATTTAACACAACTGCTTTGAGGAAAGAGAGAGACAAAAGAAGAAAGGGGAGGAGGGAAAGGAGGAAATGGTAGATCCTGAGAAACATTCCTGTTTGTGGTGTAACTTCCTGTTCTATCTCAGAACAATAGGATTCAAATATTTAAATATAACTCTCCAGAAGGCCTTACGTTCTCAGACATTTTAAAAATAGACATTTACTAAATAATTCCTAAATCATGAATAAGTTTAATCAGAAAAACAGGTTTACACTTTTTCAAACCAATTCAAAACCACATGTTACTTTCTACTTAAATTGTGAATTAATACAATGATAATATTGTAAATATTATCTTGCTAGCATACGGAAGTCTACTTTACAAAGGCAGCATTCACTTATTTAAAATCGGCCAAACAAAGGCAAATCAAAACATTTCAATGAGTCTCAAAACTGTACTGGAATTTGCATTTGCATTTTTTTTTCATTCAATAAACTTTTGTATTCACTTTAGATAATGCTCCTTTAAAGGACCTTTAATATTGTCATATTTTCCACAGTGGTAGAAAGAAGTCATGTAAAGTCATGCTCACTTCTCATGCTCCTCCAGTTCCTTGCGCTGTTTCTCTTCATGTTCCTTCAGCACTCGGGCCAGACGTCTGCGCTCTGCCAGCAATCGGGATGCCTCCTCAGAATCGGTCCTTTCACCAACAATCTTTCCGGGAGAGTTAATTGGGGACGCCTCTGAAACACCATAAAATGCACATAAATTTTTAATAAAAGCATGCAAATATATCAAAAACAAATACTGTGATAGGTGTAGAATGTGTATAGAGCCCATCCATCAAATGGGTAACTTTTAAAAATGTATTTTTTACTTAATTTCAAAACCTATTCCTACAGCAAACATACTTAACAATTCCAAATGGTTACTGGTCCATCTTAAGTAACTTATTTAAATGTTTCATAATTAGATATTTTTATATTAGATTTATAATTTAAATGACGCACGTTGTTTTTCTTTATATAACATTCCTGTAACAGGAATAAAAGTAACAGGACGACACACGTTTCTATCAGCAGAACGGGATGCCAGGCAGATGGCTGTTGTAAACTAAACAAAAAGGTATATACTTTACGTTTTCAAAAGGCTGCTGTTTTATTTTTATAAATGCAGGATGCGTTTTTTGCACTCTGTTTGTTGCCCCGATGAGAGGCACGTTATGCACGTTCCATCTATTTGTTTTTTCGAATCCTCAAAATAAAAATGACATAAAAAAATCGGATTTCTTTATTGCATTTCTTTAATTTCATCAAAGGAATTGTAATGAAGTTAAACTTGAGGTGCCATCGTACAACAGAGTAGTCACATGGTGCCTCATTCTCTACAGGAAAATAAACATTTAATCATGAAGGCTCATTATCTATTTGTAGGCAACTTAGTCGTTTTGATAGATGGCTAATATAGGTACGTACAGCATGCCTTCATTATAAGGCTTCTATAAGGCTTTGAATTTTTTGCGGCTCCAGACATATTTGCTTTTTTTTTTCTTTTTTTTTTTTTGGACCAATTTGGCTCTCTCAACATTTTGGGTTACCGACCCCTGGGTTAGGGTAACAGGAATGAGTAAAATATTGTTGACTAATCGATATTTGTGTAAATAAATGTGTGTTTAACAAACATTATTTATGGATTTACATATCAGTGCGATAGAAAGGTTCTTTTTAAAAGATCTTGATTAGATTTTATGGTGAAGTGTTGCATTAGAGACTGAAGACAAGCAATAAATGCTTTTTTTCAGTGTTTTATGTGGATTGTAAAAATGTTCTATAGTTTAAATTTGCAATAAGAATGGTATATAAACACTTAGCTTGGTAATAAAATGTATGTATCAATAAATATATATTTTAATACTTATTTATTAATATAAAGTCCCAGGGACAGAAAAGGCATTCAGTGGAATGACTCGATAGCAACTGTTTAAATACACACAAACATACATATAAAATCTTTTTTTAAAGACCCACCTGCACTTTTGCTTGAGCGGACGTCACTAGTGATTGATTTGGCCTGTTTTTTCACAGGCGTCTCAACCATCTCATTCTTTCTCTGCGGGTTTTCCAAAGCTACGGATTTATCCCTGTGCCAACGGTGCTATTTTCAATCTTTACAGGTTTTCTTTCTGTAGGGGGTGTGTTGGAAACAAACGATTCAGGTTTTCTTTCCAAACTGTCGTTACTGTTGCTCTTGTTATGGATCTCAGCCTTGACAGACATTGCTTCTTGGTGGTTTTTGCCAATCTCTGCTTGTTTCTCTTCTCTCCAGCCATCGCTGAGTCTATGTTTCACTGGTGATGAAGGATACTGGCGCAGTGGACTGGGGGAATGAGTGCGACCCTTAGGTAATAACCTTCAAGCAGACAAACAGAAAGCTGATTCAGAAGGTTTCAGTAAGCACAGTATTGAATAAAACTGCAATTAAATGGAGTTCACTGTGTCAGCATCTTATACGTAATAACTTTAAGGGATTATGTGTGTGGTAGTATGTCTGACTTTGGTGTGGCTGGAGAGGCAGAGCGCTGGGGTACATCCACAGGAGATTTTGCTCGTCGCACTGGTGACCCTGTGGCTGGAGAGCCAGTTCGCCTCTCACCGCGCAGTCTCTCCTTCTGGAACGAAAATGGAAATGTATGTTCAAATCGTTCCCGAAGTTGCCTCCCTGCACTTCTGTCTCTGTTTTTTGTGGTTCTTTTAGCATTACAAGTACCATTCCCTGAAGCAAATGGGTAATAAACACCTCACCAGTTTTTAAACAAGTCAGGAAGTTACACATGGGATCGACTCCCTTTAGAGCCTGCCTCAAGTGGTCAGTTGATGAACTGCAGTTTCACTCACTAACCTTAGGGGTGTTGGGGGCACTCAGCGGTCCACTGGATTCTTCTGTCAAAATAAGATTGTTTCTGCGGCGGCTTGGTGACCCTCGATAAGGTGACCTGTGAGGACTGGAGGGCACTGCATGGCAAAGACACATAACAGCATTTGCCAGTCACAACACTCCTACCAGTATGAACACTGGTATTCAGATCAAACAAGCCTTACACACTCAGCAAACCACATTTACAGAACACAATACAGAAGCACTTCTTTACATCTGTTTACCTCTACAGCGCAGACAGGATAGTTGCAACTCTACAGCGCTATTACAGCGAGCCAGAGAGGACTGTGTGTGTGTGAAGAGACGATTCACGTTTAAACTGTCCGTATTGGGATGATCATGACAGGCTGACAGAGGGATGGAGAGAGTGAAGGTGAAAGGGATGAATTGGAGGGATAGGCACAATGTTAAAAAGAATGTGGAGACAAAGGGATGCATTTGGATACATGTTTTTATGGACATGGCTTGGCTTATTGCAACCATGCTGTTTCTATCTTCAACTATGTAGATTAGTAAGTTTCTCAAGTGGCAACCGAGCACCTTTTCTGGAGAGCTTGCGGATGTTTCTGTCCTGAACTCGAGTAAACTCTCAAAAAAATGGTTGATTTGCTGTCCTGCACTCTAGTAAATTTTCAAAAGGAAACTAGAGGTTCTGTTTAGGCACCTAGTAAGTTCTCAAGAGGCCGCGGAGTGTCTTTCAGAAACTCAAGTAAACTCTGGAGAGGTTGCAGATGTTTCTATCCTGAACACATGTAAACTCTTAAGAGATGGTTGATTTACTGTCCTGAACTCAAGCAAACTTTCAGTTTTGACCTCTAGTAGGTTCTCAGTGGGTTGTCTTTGCTGAAATCTTGTAAACTCTGGAGAGGTCGCAGATGTATCTGTCCTGAACTCCAATAAACTCTCAAGAAATGGTTGATGTACTTTCCTAAACTCTAGTCAACTTTCAAGAGGAAACTAGAGGTCCTGTTCTGACTTGTAGTAAATTCTAAAGAGGCAGTGGGGTGTCTTTCCTGAAATCTAGTAAACTCTGGAGAGGTTGCAGATGTTTCTGTCCTGAACTCCAGTAAACTCTCAAGAGGTAGCACAGTTTCTGTTTCTACAAAGATGGCATGAAAATAAACACATTGTCACGATGGTGATGAGGTGTGGGTTTGAGCATTTAAGCATGTGTCCGTGTTTAAACACTAGATAACAAACGTGTAAATAAATGTGCAAATCGTAATGTGCGTGTTTTGTATATTTAGCGACTACATGCTTAGGCAGGAAGCAGGGTAGGAAAGCAGGCTGTTTCTAGATTTTAGGATGGAAAGTGTGAACTAGAGGAATGGTGTCACTCTATTCGAGACAAGATGATGCCATTATAATACGTGTCACTCACTTTTTTGTTTGTTTACTGATATACAAACTGTCAAATTGCACAACATTCCCAAAATTCCTTAAATAGCTTTGTCTTGCTGCTAAACGTAAAAGGTTATGGAATGTGGATGTGGTGATGAATTCCTCAAACTGGCAACAGTGGACCGGAGGAAAGTGATGATGAGAATAGGCCAGCGAGGGTTCATACCATTGCCTGATTGGATGGCAGCAGCAGAAGGGACAGCAGGGTCATGGGAGAGGGCAGAGGCAGCGGAGAGAGGAGGTATGGTATTCTCCCAGTCACCTGGGCGATGGGTCACAGCAGAGCACAGCAAAAATAGCAGAGCATTATGAACAGCCTGGCCACTCGTTTTGGTGAAGAGTGTGTGGGTGCCACAGGAAGCTCTGACACAATCTGTGAGCCTTTGCCAGGTCCAGTGAGGCTGACCCACAGTAACTTAATCATTGTTTTCCTCAGACTCAAATTAATTTTCTGCAGTAATCAACCAGCTTTCGTTAAATTAGCATTAAAACAGGACGACAATTGAAAATCATCAGATTTGGTGACCCCCTTACATCAGCCATACAAAGTAAGACACAACATTTTCATTGATGACTTGGTCCTTTTCAGTAAAAAATATCACATTGTTCTATTTTCATTTCATTTTTAGAATTAGACAATGGGAGGTAAAGCATTCTCCCAACATTGCTGCTCAGATTTCTAACAAGGTGAGATTTTCTTATTTCAACCACACTCATCGGCCACTTTATTAGGTACACTGTGTTGGACCCCCTTCTACCATAAGAACTGCAAGGTACTGAAAACATTCCTCAGAGAGTTTGCTCCATATTGACATAAAAGCATCATGCAGTTGCTGCCGTTTCGTCGGCTATGCGTTCCACCACATCACAAAGGTGCTCTATTGGACTGTCATGTTCAAGAAGCCAGATTGAGATGATTCACGCTCGATGGTGCGTTATCATGCTGGAAGTTTCCATCAGAAGATTGAAATCCCGTGGTCATAAAGGTCAGAAACAAAACTCTGGCTTTGGTGTTGACACAATGTTCATTTGGTACTAATGGGTGCAAAGCGTGCCAAGGAAATATTTCCAACACCATTACACCACTAGCACCAGCCTGAAGCATTGATAGAAAACAGGATGGATCCAGACTTTCATGTTGCGAATTCTGACCCTACCATCCGAATGCTGCAGCAGAAATCAAGGCTCATCAGACCAGGCAGCGATTTTCCCGTGTTCTATGTTGCCTGTTCTCAGCTGCCAGGAGTGGGCACCTGGTGTGGTCTTCTGCTGCTGTAGCTATTCACCTCAACGTGTTGTGTGTTCCAAGATGCTCTTCTGCATACCTTGATTCTAACAAATGGTTTTTTGAGTTACTCTTCTCTCTCCATCAGCTCAAACCAGTTTGGCCATTGTCCTCTCACCTCTGGCATCAACAAGGCGTGTGTTCTCACTGAACTGTCACTGGATATTTTCTCTTTTTGGGACCATTCTCTGTAAACGCTAGGCGTGGTTAGGTGTAAAAAATCCCAGTAGATCAGCCCGCCTGGCACCAACAACCATCATCTTGACCATGTTTACATGCTTAAATGCATTGAGTTGCTGCCATGTGAATGGCTGATAAGACAGGTGTACCTAATAATGTGGCCGGTTAGTGTATATTGACTTTAAAAATGTAATCTATAATCAAAATAGAAAAGAGAGAAAAGAAATGATCCTAAGCTAATTTATTTACACCAATAAGCAATAATATAATAAGCTTCACTTGAATTCTAAATATAGAACTGTACAAACAAATAAATGCTGTTTCATCCAAGAGATTGAATAGGAGGACCATTAATTTCCTGAAGTCAAAAATCAAGAGTGCAGGGGAGAGGAGAGAGAGAGTGCTGATTCACCCTGGCCTACATGTCTTTCCCCCTCTGATGGGCTCAATTATGAAACCTGAGCCCTCCGTCACGCTTCCTGCAGCCCAGATGAAATTAACCCAAATGAAGGATGCTCGCACTGCAGTAATTTTAAAGCTACTACATATAAAAAGTAATCTGATTTAAAATACGAATCAAATAAAACATTAAGACAAAAACACAAATATGAAATAAAGAAAAAGATGTAATATCTACTTCAGAAAAAAAGAAAAACATTTTAACCAGGAGTCAATCCCGAAATGCATTAGTGTCTATTAAAAATAACATCTTGGAATATTTTAGAACATCTTTGAAGAAAACTAATGTCAAAAACTGCAGTTTCATTACACTCTTCCAGTTTGCACTTCGTTTGCTCTTGGCTCTCACCTTGAGTGGCACCGTTGGGACCCCATGCCCAGCGTTTGTTCCTGTTCTCCAGCTGTAGACTCCGCTCCAGCGATCTCCTCATGAGGGCCTCCAGTCGTTCCTGTTCGAGCGACATCAATTAACCAATTGCCAGCCAGGAAGAAATTTAACTAACCGATGATGGTGTATCTGTGTTTAGCCATGAAATACGCCAGTAGATACACCAGCAAGTTTTTACCAAAGGCACGTTTAATTTTCACCTTTATAATAAACTACAAATGTAATGTGTCTATTTAATGAGAAATACTTCAACTTAAATAGAAATCCCAGTACATATCATTCGTTTAAATTAACAATTCTCTCAAAACTCCTCTTTTGTGGATATGCCTAGAACAAAATTAACCAGCGTACCATGACATGGCACATTCTTGTAACCTTTCCACTATTTTGGTTTGTGCTTTGCATCCATGAAAATGGATATTTTCAAGTTCATTACACTTCCACTTTGCTGATCCTTCTGTCTCTTGCAGCCTTTCTAAAATGAGCAGAGTTGTGAAATCTAAGGGCCCACACGACCAAGGCCATGTTTGCTAAGAATAATGAAACCACGGCTCAGCAAGAGTCAAGGATTAAACAAAGTCTGATCTGACCAAATCCCTCTGATTGGAGAAGTATCACGAGCAGCCAGTAAACACTCGCAGGCTCATAGCTGATTAAAAACAGCGTGTGAACAGTGTCTGCTCGGTGGGTGTATGATAGAGAGAGATACGATTGCCATAGATACACAGTGATTGGTGAAATGTCACCGTTATTTTTGTACGTTTGTAAGGTTTCACACTGAATGGATGATATTCAATAAATGGCAAACAATTGCCCTGCGATTTCTTGCAAAAGACAGCGGAACGTAAAGATGCTCCAAAAGAATTGTGAATTACTGAGATTGACTAAAAACATTCTACTTGCTTCATACAAGTAGAGCCCAAACACAAAGGCCACATTTACAGAAAGAAAACTGTGAGTAATCTGTACAAGGGGGTCTTATAATAAAGGGGTCATGAGTTTTTTTCTTTATTTTTTTTACTTTTTACTGTTCAGTTCGGGGAGTTTTAAGCCCCTTACTCTGCCGATCCGAATTGAGATTCGGAAAAATCTACGGATGGCTTCTCCGCTCTTCGTCTGCATCAAGGAAATATTGATGCAATGACGCTTCCTGCCTGATGATGGCGTTTGAAGTACAACGAAAACATGAAAGAAGAAGAGCAGGAAGAAGACGACGACGGAAAAGAAATCAAAGAACACAGTGGTGGCTGATCACAGGGAGCTGTTTGACAAAAATGTGTTGGAAAGGGAGGATTTGTGGTGCACTATTTCTTTCCTGTTTCCTCTATGAAGTCACAAAGAGAGTGGGATGAGCGCCAACCAAGCAGCTCTCTTACTTTTACTTTTACTCACGTCAGCAAAAGAGCCAGCTTTTATTGGTCGTTCTCCTTGCAAAAAAAAAACATTAGCACCACTTTTTTTTCCTTTTTTCATTAGCACCACTATGTACTAATGTACTAATGTACCGTTGGCGCCTATGGTTCTAAATCGAGGTGTGCTGTTGCACAAAACGTTGCAAAGAAAATTCAGGTCTGTGTGTATTATATTATATTATATATGTATTATAAATAATATTTGAATAATATCAGAATTTTTATAAATAAATGCTTTTCTGGTTGTAAAGTCCTTCAGCCAGGTTGCAGAAGTGGAAGGTGAACGAAGATGAATGAAAAATTCTTCCAAACACTGGCTCGCTCCTTGTTACCCACTAATAGATTCTAATGGTGGAACATTTATTTTATAGCTGTACCTAGGACAACGCAAACTTGTAATTCTCATGTTCATCTAAAGTAGCTGTGGCTTTGACTGATAGTTAGCAAGCGTGAAGGCGGAACTGTGCGTGTAGCTGTGCGTCACTAGCGAGGGAGATCCAGTGTCTGCACGCTCTAAAATGAAACAGAAACATTTAAGCCCTGAAACTTTTGCTGCAGATTAATTGTTCCATGAGCTCAAAAGATCCAGAACTTTTTGGTTTCTTAGTTCATGACCCCTTTAAATCAAAGGTGAACATTTGCATTAAATGCTGAATGTTTGCAGAATAGTCTAAAGATCTTGTGCATTTGGGATTAGGATCTCCGGGTAAATCTCTGACCTTTTCTTCCTCTAGCTGCTGTCTCCTCTTCTCTTCCACTGCTGCTCTGCGAAGCTCCTCTTTCTGTCTCTGCTCCTCCAGCTTCTTCCAGCGTTCTTCCACGGTCTTCTCGTATTGCAGCTGTGCCCGTCTCTCCTTCTCCTTTATGGCTAACTCCCGTGCAGCTGAGAGAGAGAGTCAAAGAGATAGCAGTGACTTTATATGAAAGATTTGAAAATATTCTCAATATTTGAGAAAGAAATCAACCATTTTATGTCTGCCGTGCTGTGCTGAGTGACAGTCACCACCCCCACGCACCTTTTTAACTCTGTTTTGTGTGTGAGTATAGAAACAAACTCAATGACAGTATATTCATACTACTATAAAGTATGGATGTGTGTACTTTGAATCGAGATGTCTCTCATTCCTCCCATTTTCAAATTTCTCCTAGGTGGCATCATGAAACTGAAAGGTTTTGTTAATTGAAACTTATTTATTAGACCTCTAGGTATACATAATTCCCTAAAATCTATTCCTTGATAAATTCTGGCTTGATTTGTGCTATTGGTTAGCATGCAATCTTTTGTAAAAGACCTCAGGTAACAGTTTTCATCCATCTTTCTGGTAAAAACATACAACTATAAGAAATTCACTTCCACAGAGGAACTCTTACCTAAACTCTTCTCCCTCTCTTCGCGTCTCTCTTTGGCAAGTCTCATCCTGTCATCTGTCTTCATATAACCCTCCACGTCTTTGAAAAGGAGAAATCAAAGAAAACACATTCTTTTTTTACATACATTGTGCTGCAAAATTTAGACAGATAGATGAAACGGAAGTCTTTAATTTAAACACCAACAGGAGACGTGGAACTTACACTGTTTACCTGCTTGTGCATTGCTGCTAGCGGGTTGGCGTGAAGGTGATGCTTGTACATTTGTCTGTGTCCTCTTTTCTGTGACAGCCGGTGGAGTCATGGGGTCAGCTTTAGGATAAAAATTAAATAACAATTTGTTGTCTGATATTTTCATACTCAAATACGCGTTTGTGAAATACATAAATATAAAATATTAAGCTCAATATGTTAACAATGATTCTCTAATCCTTGTGTGGCCTGCAAGATCATTTTATGTACATCTATTATAAATGTTTAAATAACATCTTCCTTGCAATGGACATCTCCTTTAAGTGCATTCTGGGACGTAAAACTTTACTTAAAATAATGAAACCGCGACAGAACAGAAGTATGCGTTACCTGGAAATAAAAAGTGATAAAATATGCGTATAATTTGAGGTGCCTGCAAGATGTTATGGTATAGTATTAGAAAATCCTGTGATTTAAAATACTTCTTAAACAACTAACTAAAAAAAAAATATTGCTGTACTTTCCTGATTTTTTAAAAATGTTGAGAGAATCGTTGTTAATTAATGGTATAAGATTAAATAAGTGTAAATGTTTAATTTGTTGTTATTTAAATGTTTATGTTATTTTTTTTCTCAGTTCTGCTTACCAGCTTGTTAATATTTCTAAACAGTGTTTAAAGTTTAAGCTTGTTTTTTTTCTGGAATAATATTTCAGTACGTTTTTCGTGTTTTGTTTTAGGGTTAAGTCCATAAGAAACAATTAAACCATTTACACAGTTCTACGAGTATTTGATCTCCCTGTCGTTTTGCAAGTTCTCCTACTTCGAAATTTTCAACATAGGTGCATTTCCACAGTGAGATACAGAATCTAAAAGTACATTTCTGGAAATCACATTGTAGGATTTTTGAACAATTTGTAAATTATTGAGTCAAGTAAGTTTTATTAAGTTTTTATTAAGTTTGTTTACTTAAAGTAATATTTTTTTAGACAATGATATTTATTAACCGTTTATTTGATTATTATTAATCGTTTATTAACATTTAAAGGTTAAAAAATAGTACCTACAATTCTTCACCAGGTTTGCTCACGCTGCTGAAGAGCTATATGCCCAATATTCCATATAGATCTAGTCTGGAGACTCCAGAACCATGATATGCTCTTTATGGAGCCACTCTTGGTTTCCCTGGCTGTGTGTTTTGGGTCATTGTCATGTTGGAAGACTCAGGCATGACCCATCTTTAACCCTTAGAAATCCAGGGCTTTTTTGAACCTTTTTTTTACGAATTTACATTATGCTCTAATAAATTATCTTTATTTTTTTTGTGCTAATGCTTGATATAATTTTTTAGTACAACCCGAGGGTCTTTTTTTAAAATTCATTACATTCACAATAATTCTACAACAATTCCGAAATTGTGCAAAAAAGAACAATTCAGAGTATTACATTTTTTACTGCCAAAATCTCAAATATTGACGACAGTTAACGTGAAAATTTTAATAAAAAAACTGGTTTTATTGTGCCAGAAACCAAAAACACACGCCATCTCACAGGTCTTGTTCCTCCATCGGTTATCCCTTCTTTTTACCACTAGATGGCACTGATTTGGAGTCTGTAAAATGAAACTGAAAGAGGTTTGTGCAATTTCGATAGTTTGAATCACCTTGCAAATTATGTATCATAACTCTTGTAATTTTCGATTAAATCCAAAAATATCAAAACTAATAACCTTTTTGAAACCTACAGATTATATTTGAAATCTAAATTAAACAATAGCTGGGTCACGTCATTCCTACTTATTTCCTACTTTTTTTTGTACCCAACATCCCACACTACATTGACTATCCATACTCTCCTTAACACACAATGCATTCGTCCTGTCCCCTGTGCAGAAAAACACCCCCAGAGCATGATGCTTCCAGCTCCATGTTTCACTCTAGGTATGGTATTATTGGGGGGGGATACTTGCGATCACAGCAAAAAATTCTACTTTGGTCTCATTTGACTACAGGACTCTCCCATGACTCCTCAGGATCATTCAGATGGTTCATGGCAAACTTCAGGGGGCCGGACATGGAACAAAACAGAAGAATATTCTGTGCAATGCATGCTGGTGGTCCCAGCTATCTTTGAGCAGCTCCTTCTGTATTATAGAATGATTTTTCCACATTATTGATACTCCACGAAGTGATCAAGTACTTACTGACCACACGGTATGTTACTAGCTACAGAAAATCTTCTCTGCAACTGCCATCTTGGCTCATTTGAAAGGGCACTTGCCTACCTTGTACAAAATAATGCAACAAAAATTCTTATTATATATTAGTTTTTTTTTTATAAAACCAGTTGATGTACCCCCTTTTTTTTACCAATAAGTGTGGGATAGTCAATTATATTGTATATGACGCGCTTAAAAATATGTTTAGAAATGATTCAATCCTTCCCAATTGGTTTCTTAACTAAGTACTTACTGTGTTTTACAGAAGGGCTGCCCTGGTTGGTTTTGTGGTTCGCTGGTGGAGGATTCTCACAGTTCATTCTCTTTTCTGGAGTAAAAGGTGAGCTCATTGCTTTTGTAACTGCAGAGAGACAGAGAACCCATGTTAGAAGCCCTTGGCATACATACAATGACCTTGATAATCCCGCATTAGTTAAAGAGATGGCACTCGTTTGATTAAATAATGAACTCCACAGAACTCCATGTTTAAATCTAATGCAATTATAGCTGCAAGCAGTGATGGGCGGGTTCTTGTCAGATGTGTCCGCAAAGCCATCGCCCCTTGGCCTTTTGAGTTTTTCTCTTGTTGTCGTCAAGAGATATTTTGTACGGGCCATAAAAGTACACCAAAACACAATTCATAAAGCCACCAGGTGGCGCTATGACAGTATAATCACATAAGCATATTAGTCTGTTCAGAATCACAGGCTCATTATGCTACATTTTTTTGTGTATATTTTGCATGAAGTATGTGTGAGGTATATTCACAAATACATCATGTTCACGTTCAATTCATACAGCCAGCAGGGAGCGCTATGAGTGTAGCATCACGTAACCAATTTATTCAGAATGTTAGGATCCTCGCTCCATATTTTTTTCATGTTCATTGGATGAAATATGTGAGAGGTATAGCCACAAATACATTTATTCCTATACGTTTGAAAATGGTTATATTCGTGATGGCGCCACTGCAAAACGCTCTGACGAACTTCTGCGTTATTGATAAGATCGGAGCAATTGTTCGGAGCAACCAGAACAATCTTTAGCTCAATCGCGCAATTTTTCCATGGAGGAATTAGTTAAAGTACGAGATTAGAGATTTGCATTTTCGCATTCAAGGGGGCGCTGCAGTGTCACTCAAGGCAACAGTGTCAGATTAGCATGTTTATCGACCATGACATTTTAAGCGGAATTTGCCATGCTTTCTAGCCGAATCAGGAGATCAAAACAGCTGAAATTTTAATTTTCTAGAGCCATTTTCCAAATCACAGTCATGGAGATGCACATTGATTTGTCCAGTCCTACAGGTTCATTATGCCAGACTGCTTTTGTGCACATTTGGGAAAGTACGTGGAAGATATAGCCACAAAAACATACATTTCCAGTGTGTCTCCGAATGGTCAAATTCATGGCGGTGCCACAGCAAGTGTGACAAACCCTTTTTGATAATTTTTAAGTCCCTAAAGCAAACCAGAGGAGTTTGTTAAAGTGTTGAGCTTTTTCTCATTCCAGGGGGCGCTGCAGAGCCATGTTCCAACGCAAAGTAAAAACGTCAGTGTCAGATCATCAAAGTTGGCAAGCATTACCTTTGTGTAAAATTTGGTGACTTTTTTAGATGGTAAAAACAAAAACCCGATTTTTAACATTTGTCAAGGGGGGCGCTGTAGAGCTGTTTCCAATGTTTTAGTCACGACTATGGTGTCAGATCACCATTTTTTTTTTTTTTTACCGTGTTCTGTCCTGCTCAAAAGCCATCACATGGAAGAGTACATGCCTTGCTGAGTTGGACAGTTTTGCTTTCTCCAGGGGAGTAAAACACCTGGTGTGGTGTTTTCTCCTCTGGATTGGAACATTGAATGTATTTATTAAATATTTATTAGTTGTGGTTCCCGCGAGTCAGTTTATAATAGTTGTATAATAGATCACCATTTTTAACTAGCTTTTTTTTTTTGAACTCTCGAAATCTGAGCCAAAAGATGCGGACCAAGAAACATAACAATAGCCAGAGCAGATACAATAGGTCTTCGCCGCACACCTAATAACAGACAGAAACCATAGCAGTGATCCCTGTGCTTCACAAGTCACTGACTTCAACTATTTGCAACCGACTGCTTGTCAAAAATCAACTTGGCTCTTTAATTATCGATTTATTTTCAAAGCACAGTTGAGTCCTTTCTGACCTAGATATCCCGTGCTTTTGTCCTCTGTAGAAATTGCTCACTCACTCTGATGTAACACGCATACTCTTTCTCTTTCCTCTCTGTTTCTAAACTCACAAGCTATCAGAGAGTGCGTGCGTATGGGGCAAAACAAACCCACGAAAAAGGTTTATTATGTGACGTCTTTTCAAACTATCCAGAGAATCATACAAAAGCTCTTTCGCTGTCACAGGCAATAATCAATGCATAGCTAAAGCTTTCAGTGTTAATGGATGGATAGATGGTACTGTCCCCCTTTTAGGAGCATCTGGACTTATTTCAAATTAGTGAAAAACTGATAACTCTATAACTACACGGGCTAATATTTTTTATATTACGGGTGAACTATTCTATAAACTGACATAAAAGACAAACATTGTAAAAAGGACATTTTGCAGGCATTTTGTGACTTGGAAACGTGGAAACGCCACAAAATCTTTTCATATCTTGAAATATTAAAAAGTCATAAACTTTTTCTATATAAATAAAATGTATTCATTAACTCATTGCCAGAGCTTGATGCTACGTCTCTGCTTAGGGCCCTGTCCAAAACTGTGCACTTGATGTGGCTGTAAAATGCACCGCATAAATCACTAATAAGTCAAAACATTTAGAACGCTTTCAATTTTACAACGTCAAACCTTTAAAAAAAGCAAGAGAACTGAGCTGAAAAGCAGGTTGTAGTACCTAGATCAGTGATTAAGCCAATGTTGATTGGTTACGTTGTTAGTGGTACATTTGTATTGCTGTGATGCTCAATCTCATAAACTGGTCCAAAAGAGTTTGTGTCTTTGAAATTTTAAATAACAAATAACTGCTTGCAAATAAATCACTGCTGCAATATTGAATTATCCAACACAACGGAGAGCCAGGGCGGAGTATTATCTCAGATCAGATATCCACCTGGTAAAGTCCACCTGCATCATCTCTACTTCTTTCTATACTCTCTCTCTCTCTCTCCTCCCTCCTACCTCTCCTTTCCTCCTCTCTCTCTCCCCCACTACTCTCTCTCTCTCACACATCTTTCTTTCTCTCTCTCTCACTCCCCCCCTCTCCCCTCTCTCCTTCCTCTTCTCTCTCTCTCTCCCTACCTCTTTCTCTCAAATTCCAATTCAGCTTGGCATGACAAAAGGCACACCAGATTTTTTATTTAACTGAATACAGTTGAAGTAGCTCAGTGGCAGAGTCAATAAAAACAATATTTTTATCATCAATAATGACGAAAAAACTCGGATAGATGATTAACTCTCTCTCTCTCTCTCTCCCTCCCTCTCTTTCTCTCTCTCTCTCTCTCATAAACACACAATGACTCTGAGGCAGCCTCTCCATCGATTAACCATTACATTAATTTGCTAAATGGACCTGGTTTGCTCTTATCGGCCTTGTCTCATCAGAGTTTCCCCCACATCACGCCGAGTGGTGTTCGCCACGTCAGCCTTGAGAACCTTCTCGAAACGAAAACCTACACAAAACGATAATAGACCCGAACGAGGGACAACCAAAAATAAATCCCCATTCTCCCAATTACACCATCACCCTTGCAGAAATTCATAAGAAACAGAACAATATGCTACACCCGGAGATCAGCGTAAACACAATCTTTGTCAGAAATGTCAGTCAGACCTGAACCCTTTCAGGAGAAGAGCAACTCTCTTTGGCACGTACCTCAGTATTGTTCTTCGGAGGATAAACACACGAGCACGTGAGGAGCTCATTATCCTCCTCGCGTTATACATAGCTCAGGTGTGCTCACCAAAACAAACAGAGTGTTAATTACTCTCACCTGTCATCCCACTGACCGCGGTGTTGATGGTGTTCTCCGCCATGTTTGCGCCTCACTGTCGCTGAGAAACGATACCCCGCAACAAAATCAAGTCGAGAGCGAAAGCATCGCCCGCAGACTCCTCTCGGGACGCCGCACTGGCTCCGTGCAGCCCGGACCCGATCTGTTTCCAAGGTCTCAGCAGAAACTCCGTGTGTCGATGTCACAAATTTGAGGGCTTGCATGTATGAATCGATTAAATGGGAACAGGTTAGCCTCCCGCAGCGGCCAGGAGGTTTCATTAAACGCTGTCCGGTACAGAGGAAACCGTTCGCGCGGACCAATAGCGGTCGTGCTCAGACTGGACAGCGCAGTGGTGCTGAAATACAGAGTGACGTCACAGAGCAGTGAAAAGCGCTGCAGATTTCTGTCCAATAGTAAAATAAAAGTAATGATAATTTTATTGTAGAATATGATAAATAAATACGTTTTCTTTTCCATATTAAAATAAAAAATCTAAATAAATTAATGATAAAAAGGTTAATAAAAAATCTAATAAATAAGTTTTCTGTCCAATATTAAAAGAAAAGAAATAAAAAAGATAAATAAAAAGATTTCTGTCCAATAGTAAAGTAAAAGTAATGATCATTTTTTTAGAATATAATAAATAAATACGTTTTCTATTCCATATTAAAATAAAAAAGATCAATAAAAAAAATAAATCATTGATAAAAAGGTAAATAAAAAATCTAACAAATAAACAAGTTTTATATCCAATATTAAAAGAAAAGAAATAATAAAAAGAACAATAAAAAACATTTCTGTCCAATAGTAAAATAAAAGTAATGATAATTTTTTTAGAATATAATAAATAAATACGTTTTCTATTCCATATTAAAATACAAAAGATCAATAAAAAAAAATAAATCAATTATAAAAAGGTAAATAAAAAAATCTAACAAATAAACAAGTTTTATATCCAATATTAAAAGAAAAGAAATAATAAAAAGATCAATAAAAAAAGATTTCTGTCCAATAGTAAAATAAAATTAATGATACTTTTTTTAGAATATAATAAATAAATACGTTTTCTATTCCATATTAAAATAAAAAAGATCAATAAAAAAATAAATCAATGATAAAAAGATAAATAAAAAAATCTAACAAATAAATACGTTTTGTATCCAATATTAAAAGAAAAGAAATAATAAAAAGAACAATAAAAAATATTTCTGTCCAATAGTAAAATAAAATACAAAAATAATAACTAAAAATGAATCAAATTCTGTCCAATGGCAAAATTATTGCAGTGATGGTGCTGCAAACATGTTCAGGTTACGACTGGCACTTTCCCCTCAGTCCTTACTCTAGTAAAGTCCTGCTGACCCATTTCACTTGGGCTCATCGTTACTCTGGAATTGCTCCTCTCCCGTGGGCAATGTTTGGATGCCACGTTTTATCTGAATCACATGCACCAGCTCCACAGAGGAAGTGTGTTCAATTTCACTCCTGTGAGGCACTGTGTTACTTATTTTGTGCTCTGGACTGTTACACATGCATTAAGAGAGTAATTCTCAAATTTCAAGCTAACATTTAAGTACACTCAACAAGAAAAGAAAGTGCCCAAATTTTGCCAACTTTTCATTTTTGTTTAGAAATTTACAGCGGATATTTACATTTTGTTCAATAATGTACATCTAATAATATAAAGAGAGTCTAGTAGCAGCCTGATCATTTGGTGACCCTCCTCCCCTCTTTGCATTCTACACTTTCTCATCAATATCTTTACTATACTGTTCAGTTGACCCATAAATGTGAAGAAAACAAAAACATTGTATGATGTGAAGCCACAATTGTCAAGTAAAAATGTATTTATTTGCATAAATCAATTTATTTGCAGTGGATTCAAAAGTTGAATGTCTGAAAAACAAACATTTCCACAGGTTTAAACTTTTTTTTCACATCCACGGAGAACAAAGATAATTGATAAATCAGTCCGAACAATTAATGTAAATTTCACACAGACACATACACACAGCTCATTTTCAGATATAAAAATAATACATTCTGGATTGTTCTTAACGCAATAATAAAAAAAAGGATCAGTCTTGGTTAATAGCCCGCACAAGTCCCTTTAATTCCAAGCAAATGATATTTAAGAATACAAAAAGAGGAGTGTTTTGATCATATCAGCGTAAGACAGCAGTGTAATGGACATTTCCAGTAAAAAAAAAAAAAACCTGCATTGATTAAGCCGACAGAAAATCCTTAGATACAGCATAAAAGAGCTCAGGGAAAGCAGATCTGCTTCCGGGTGAACATTGAGGTCACTCTTAAGATTGTCTTTTGCAAACACAACAAAGGGTTTTGGACCACCTTGCCCAGTAAAAAAATACTATTTAGCAAAAAATACTTTGCTTGTGACACCTTAACGTTTCTGGGAAATACTACTGTGATTGTAAATCTACTTGCAAAGTTCTCTTTAACATGGTTTGAACACTGAGGCTGGTTTAAACACCATTGTTCACTCTCGGTTGAACTAAAGCGCATTTTTGCAGCATGTGAGATCTGTTTTAAAGGTGATGGTACAGTTGTTTAAGGCATAGCATATAAAAATGTATCTTTTAAACATAATCCCAACACAGACGGAACAAAAAAATACATGTATATATTTAGAGTTTATTTAAATTGTAGATTTTTTTTATAAAACATCTTGAACAACATCCTAAAACATAACTTTGTACATAACAACTGTGACGTCTTTGGTTTGGGCTTCCATTTGTTGATCGAAGAACAGCTCACATTGTAGCTTCACAGCGCTGTAGAGGTGAGTTTCTTGAGACCACGGCGCTGAGCGAGTGTGGAGCAACCAACCGGCTCCAGAACAGGAGGAACATGTCTGTTTAGAGCTGAATAAGTGGCTGCCATCGCTCCCTACGGAAAAGAATCAGAAAAATAAGCATGTACAATGCAACTGCAGTATTTTTCGGAAACATAAGTCGCAATACCAAAGAATGAGTCAAGGCTCGCGGTGCAATATTAAAGTGAGATATTATTCAAATTGTTCACAATAGCGGTCAACATTGTTGAGTTGTAACATAAAAAATAAAACAGTAGTCTAGTTGTCTACTTTAGCCAATTCCGCGTCTGAGTTTAACAGATTGGCGAAAATCCCTCACGTCTCAAGCTGCGTGCAGACCAATTAAGACGAGCAGCAAGCGTTAAGGAAACCATTAATTTTCAATGGTCACTGAAAGCATGAGTGACACCTTGTGGGCGTGGCCAGTAGGGGTGTAACGGTTCACGGTATGTATTGAACCGTTTCGGTACGGCCTGTTCGGTTCGGGACACTTGCGTACCGTTTCGGTATTCGGTATTTGTATTAAATTATATAAATGTATTATTAGCGCGATATTAAGCGCAGCGGAACCATGTTCCTAGGCGAGTTTCCGCACGGACGCTATTGAGGGACGTGCAGCTGTACTGTGCGACACTCAATAGCGTCTGTGCGGAAAATCGCCTTTGGCTTCTCTGTTAAAATACATAACGGGGGATAGACGAGTGGATAAATTTAAAGTTGTATGTCGACATTGTTCCACGGAGATCGGGCAGGCAACACATCTAACATTTTCTACTGCTGGAGATATTGTCACTGCAACCAGATCTGTGCTCTCTTCAGAAAATGTGGATAGGTTAATCTTTTTAGCCTAAAACTTGAATAGTTAGTTTTGTTGATATATAAGCTGAAGCTGTTGCTAGTGTTAAAAGTTTTCAGGTCCTAACTAGTTGCAGTATTTCATTTTTTATTTAATAAAATGTGTTTTTCTTTATAAAGAGAGCAATTTATTTAAAATATCACCCAAATGTGTCACTTTTATTTATTTTATGCAAGAATTCTATTGTGTATTGGCAGCTTTTCAAAATAAAGATTATGTAAGTTTTTATTTTTTTGTACCGAACCGAATTAACCGAACCGAACTCTCCAAGACACTGTACCGAACCGAATACAATTTTAGCGTACCGTTACACCCCTAGTGGCCAGCGATGAGCAACGAAACTTTGAAACTGTTAAACTTTATGCTAATGAGAAGCGACCATCGCGAGGGAGATAGAATAGGATGGAAGTATTTTCCATGTGATTCCTCAATTGGTGAAATAGAACCCCATCAAGAAGCAGTCACTCCAGAACAGTAGGAGGCGGTATTATTCCTTTTGCGCTGCTGATATCTGGTTTTTATCACCAAGAAGATGAAGAAATGGGAAAGCTGGAGATTTTTTTTTCTTTTCCGAGCGATCCTGTGTATTAGGTCTTTGCGATATATCGGAATAGACTCGCAATGATGCGATGTGCGAATTCCAAAAAAAAATTTCGTTGCTGCATTAGGAGAAGGCCTTTTTCATATATAATAACCTACTTCTGTGTTAGAACACATAGACAAAACGTAATATGCGCAGTCGCATCATCTTGCTTACAGTTTTGGGAGGAGATGATTCCGAACCACTTTGATAAGGAATTTTAGAATAACCAAAACAACAGATGAAATAGGTTTCACTGGATAATAGATTAATTCCGAAACTGCAGATCTGTTTTGAGTGGCAGAACGTACTTTCACTAGATGAGGGGCGTCCTGACGGTTGAGTTGATATTTCGGTAACTGGTCCTTGTTGATAATCCACGGATGTCGAAGAACTTGAGCAGCTGTTAATCTCTTGTGAGGGTCAACATGAAGCATCTTTGAAACCAGGTCCTGTAAAAAGACAGAAGAATGCCCATCAAAAACATGTATGTAAGCGGTGCAAATTGCACTTAACAATAGAAACTTTATGGTACATTGCTGCCCCCTAGAGGGTCTTGGGGAATCATTACATCCAGGAGGCTTCATCTAATTTATCAGATTATATATTTTTTTTAAATATATGATGACTCCCAGCCTCTGCACCCCTGATCTAGGAAGCATATTAAACAACACAGATTATGACCTTTGCATCAAATGACACAGTGTTCCAGTATCCACCCTTCAAGGAGAATTTCCCACTGCCAATGCGAGCCAGAATCTCTTCAGGGGTGTCTTCAGGGCCATTTGCAAAAGGAGTGAACCTATAGGAAGAACGATTGTGTTGAGAAAATTACCATTTGTCCAGTTTGTCATTTAATGTATATATATATATATATATGAGAGAGAGAGAGTATATATATATATATATATATATATATATATATATACACACATTTTTTTTAATATTCAGGATATTTCAGTACCCTGTGAGCATGGTATAAAGGAGTACTCCCAGACTCCAGATGTCACAGGCTGCATCATAGCCTTGCTTCTTCAGGACCTGAGAAACCAAACACACCGATAAAAACAGACTTTTACAATTAAAATTACATTCAAGTATACAAAACATTGTTTCACCAAAAAAAGTAAATAAAAAAAGCAGGGACTAGGTAAGTTTATAAATTATGTCAGAATGTGAGTTCAGATAACGGAAAAAAAATAAAAAAATCAGATCTATATTGTGAGGTACCTCTGGAGCGACGAAGTTAGCAGTGTAGCATGGCGTCATCAGCAATCCATTTTCTGCCCTCAGTTGTTTGGCGAAACCAAAATCACAGATCCTGATTGATTCCGGGTTGCCAGATTCATCCACATACAGTATATTACTGGGCTTTAAGTCTCTGTGTACCACCTGCAACCAATTCGTTAGTCTATTACCCATAAAGAGTTAAAGATTTCAGGACAATCGTGTTAATAAATAAAAAAGGTTAAAAGGGTCATGAACTGAGAAACCGAAAGGTGCTGCATCATCTAACGTAGGAGCTGATGGAACGATAAAGCCACAATGAAACATTCCATACTCTATGTTTTGTTTGAGACAGTGATTAAGTAACCAGAGTTACAGATATATGATTGAACATCGCCCGATAGTGAGCTATACACACAGCTTTGCCTTCATTCTTGCTAACGTTATCAGTCAAACAAAGGCTTTTTAAGAAGAGCTTGACCGACACAAGAAAATGCTCTGTTCCCAGTCATATAGGTCCAAACATCTGTTCTACCTACAATCAGAGCCTATTCTTAAAAAGAGCAAGCCAGTGTTTGGAAGAACGCGTGCGTTCATCATTTTACTAAAGATTTGGTTTAAAAACAGACAACTGGACACTGGTTACTAAAGACTTGATGTGAAACAGAGCTAAAGTTGGAAAAGAATTCTGTACTCAGAAATGTAATATATGCCATTTTTACATGGGAAACTCCATTAACTGACGATATTGGCAGGAACGAAGACGGAACTGTGTTTATAGCATGTCACTACCATCCGTCAAACAAAGGCAAAGCCACAGCTAGCTATACAAGAGCTGAAATCTGCTATTTTACATGAGGAATACAAGAAAATGCTCTTTTCCAAGTCATACAGAGCAAAACATCTGTTCCACCTACAATCAGAACCTAGTACTAATGAGAACGAGCCAGTGTTTGGAAAAAACATTTGTTCATCATCTTTATTTTACTGAAGATTTTATTTGGAAAAGGAAAGAAACAGGTGGCTGTTCTTACCCCTTGTGAATGCAGATATTCAACCGTCTTTGTAATGGTGTGGAGGACTGCGCTGGCCTCTCGCTCCGAGAAAAACTTCTGTCTGAGGATTTTATCCAGAAGTTCTCCTCCCTTCATCAGCTCTGTGACCAGATACACTGATCGCCCATCATCAAAGACCTGCCAGCCACATACATTCTCAGAACAGCTGCACGCAACATCAATGCTTTTGCACAAACAAAAGTGACTCACGTCTTTCAGGGTGATGATATTGGGGTGTTGTCCATACCGCAACAGAATCTCAACCTCCTCTGTCGGATCTCTCCTGTCTTTACCGATGATCTGGCAACCAATCAGGACAAAGCAATTGTAAAACTCAATGCAACAATGCTTAAAACCTGTTTGTCTAGAAATGCAGATTTATTTTGTTGGCTTGAAAAGCTAAAACTGTCAATCAAACCAAGAATCTCAAAGAACACTCAGTCACTACTTGTGTCTGTGCAAAGGCATACCAACCGTGGCATTCGAACAAGCCTTAGCAACCAAAATGTTTACCCTAGCAACCACATTTTCTGAAATTTATCTCAGCTTTGGTACATGAGACGGACATGTGGGTTGGTTTAAATACTGTTTAGTGACAAAGGCAACATTATATTGTCACTAACCTTCCATAGCAACCAGGCTGTTTACCATAGCAACCAATTTGGGAGATCTATAGCTCAGCTTATGAAAATGATTGAGAAATGGGGATTGGTTTATGTCACTCATTGTGACATTGGCTTTCAACCGGCAACATCAAAGTTTGTGAGCCAATCTACTTCATTTTAATGCCATCTACACATTTAAAATGAAACATACAGGGCCACTAAGCGTACAAATGCAGCGATGTCAAATTGCACATGTAAAACGTAAAATTGTAGTTTTCCTTTCTTATTAATATTATAGTTGTGAATGTGTGAATAATGTAAAAAGCTATTCACCTTGACGGCATAATCCATGCCAGTGCTCTTATGCACACAGTGCTTGCAGATGGAGTACGAACCCACACCAATGTCTTCCTTAACATCATAAACATCTTCAAACTGAAGAGTGCTCCGGTGTGGTTGCTGCAACAAACACATTTGCATGTTCTTCCGTTTTTTGCAGATCTAACAATGAATCTGTGTGGAAGAAAGGCATGCATACCTGCAGTACGCTGCTCATGTTGACGTTGCACTGAATAGGCGGCTGACTCTCCTCTTCTACACCCGTAGCAACAAAACTAAACCCTCGGAAAAGCTGATGAGCATTGGCACTCGGAGGGACACCAGGGGAGTCTGGGAATAAACCAAACAAGGAGCAGAACTCTTATGAGCTGCTTTGCACTACTTTGATTAAAATTAATGTTATTGTATCTCACCTCTTGGGGTTTTGGCAGTGTATTCTTTGTCAAAGTAGAACGTGTCATCTGGCTTCTGGATGGCAGGCTTAAACGGGGGAGGCACTTCTTTACGGAATAATTTCTATTGCAAAAACAATAATTAAAATAATTTAAAATACTTTGAACTTTCTTGTCAGGTAATTACACTTTGTAGTTCATTATACAATTAATTGAAAAAGTAGATCTTAAATGTAACTTTGGCTTGACATAATCTTACATTCCAGTCAATTGTGATGAAGAACGAATGCCTTTTGATCTCTTCTACTCCATCAGGTCCAGCACCTGAAATTCCAAACCCAAACATACAAAGAGCATTAAAGCACTGTCCACACGTGCAGTTTGAAAAAAGAGATTTTTCTGTGCAGTCACGCTGTTTGTCCACCATTAAACACTACAATGTTTTCATGTAACCACACAATTTACCAGCGTCGTGGGTGACGCAGGACGACGTGGGTTCGAGTCGCAAACTCACTGTCTATACCATCGTTCCCCCTCACCCTCTGCCACACTTCTGGTCATTCTTCACTTTCCTATAGTTCTAAAATAACATAACAAACCAAACAAATGGCCATAACAACTGTAAATTAATTAAATAATTAATAACACTGCTGAGATCATATATGGTCCCAATCTATCGGGTACACTGGTTGAAGTGTTGAATTTTGAATACTAAATTGGCAAACGCTTAGGGCATAGGGTGGTACACTTCTCCATCACCAAACAAAATGCCATCGTCTCTCCTCGAGACAGTTGTTGTGGGCGGAGTCATACATTTAATTTAGCACTTTCAGGTGAAAATGAAAAAGCATATAATTTTACACCCATGGTACATATAGTATGGTATATACATATGGTATATATATTGCAGGACTCCCAAATAAGCACCATGTCCCACTTTTTGGGATCCAACGAAGCTACAAATTATGGCACGCCGTTTTAACATTTAAACATCTGACCTGACTGTCCGCAAATGCATTTAAAGATAGGAATCAATGTATTCTGACTAGTAATAAATATATCTGGATATCTCTAAATGATTTATGACTAGCCGAAATACAATTGTAGATATCTGCAATTAGATTAATGACTAGTCGTAAATAATTTAGAGATATCTCTAATTATACCGCTGATATCTTTAAAAGAGTTAGTCAACATATAATTGGAGATATCTCAAATTCACTTTCTTCCTAGGGCATTAGAATTGAAGATATCTCTAAATGTCTTTACGCTCAGTCAAAACATATGTATTACTAGTCAGAACACATTTGTTCCCATCTTTAAATGCATTTGCGGATAGTCAGGTCAGATGTTTAAATGTTAAAACGGCTTGACGTATACATTTTAACTTTTCACTCAGGCTCAGTGGTGGACACGTCTCTGTATTTTTCCAATAGGCTTGACCCGGAAACAAGGCACTTCAAAGAAAGCTTTTTTTTTTCCAGCAGCACGTGTTAATGCAGAACGTATGGTTCAGATGATGTGTATAAGGGACCAAAAAACAGCCATGAGCTGTTCTGCATCATATTACGAATATTCATGTGATTCTGTGTCATGATTCAAAACAGATGAATAACAAGAGCTGTGAGCATTGCAGCCTATTTTCATATTACACATATCTAAAGATGGATATTGATTTTTTTTCAATCAATAGTGCAATACTTAGCAGAACCTTGTAAATTCGGTCTACATTTTTTTCAGCTATAAACTAAACATTATAAACTACAGATATTGAGATTTGTAAGAATAAAAGAGCTTAATGCTTCACAAATCTATTCAAACACCTTTTTTTTTTACCCGATGTCTATTAATGCAATCAGGTACACAGTTCTGTGTTCAATATTTGTACAAACTTCTTTAATCTATAAGCTATAACATTTTAACTATTTCAGCTACATTTGTAAAAATAGACGAGGAAAATGTGTTTGGAATTTGGATTTGGTGTTGCATGATTACTTGGATTTGGCCAATGATTTCCACTTCATTGCATCTCTACAGCTTATCTCTTAAATTTGGTTATAAGCAGACTCACCCAAGCGATTACCAGGATTCCTCTTGAAAAGGTTTCGGAGTAGAGACTGGGCTTCTGGGCTCAGGAACTGCGGCATCCCAAGCTTTGCCCTACAAGCACCAAACTTATTGTCAGAATGACGCACTCAGAATAAAAGAAACCCAAGGGAATAAGACTCACTTTAAGATCATTGTCATGGTCTCCTTACGGTCTTTGCCTTGGAATGGAAGTGCTCCTGTCAGCATTTCAAACTAAAGTGCCAAAAATACAATGTAATCACTGCAGAGATAAAAAAAATATTTAGCTATGACACAATGGTTCTTCTCACCATCAGTACACCATAGGACCACCAGTCTGCACTATGGGTGTGTCCTCTGCGGTTGACAACCTCCGGAGCCATATACTCCACGGTTCCACAAAACGAATAGGCCTTGTTTTCATGGTCGATTGACTCTTTGCTCAACCCAAAGTCTAAATAACACATAACGAGATGAGACAAAGCATCGCAAAATATATTGGTTGGAGCTGTCAGGTGACACACCTGTAAGTTTGATATGTCCATCATCATCCAAGAGAATACTGCAAGAGACCCAGTGTTAGAATGTCCATAAATACATGCAGCTAACTTTGTTTAGAGTTTTGATATTTGCATTATCTTCTACACGGTCACCGATTGCATCTTAAATCATGAATTTAAATGAGTGTAGTTGTTATTGCCATGTGTTTGGCTGTACTTTCACCCGGGTGAAAAACACACTTTTCTGGTTTGAGATCTCTGTAGATGATTCCCAGTCCATGCAAATGGTCCAGGGCCAGAGCCAGTTCTGCAAGGTAAAACTTAACATCCTCCTCTGTAAACATCACCTAAAAGAGAATGAGTGAGCCTGTAAAATTAATTCCTAAAGTGGTTCTTTGTATTTTGACATTTACGGCTCACTAACAAAGAAAACAAAATGCCAAGGTGACCAGAAAATGTTTTCAATTAAAAAAATAAGTATAGAATTGAAACATAATTAAGTGTGTAACTTACCTCTTTGGAGAGGCGAGTGAAGAGATCTCCTCCTCGAAGGAAGTCCAGTATCAGATAGAGTTTACCTTCTGTCTGAAATGCTTGGGAATCAAAATAAAAAGCCTCAGAATTGCCATCAAGAAGTATTTCAATAGAAAAAGGACTATTTATTACTAATTAAGAGCATTCACAAATAGTATAAACTAGGGGTGTAACAGTTCACGGGGATGTATTGAACCGTTTCGGTGCGGCCTGTTCGGTTCGGTACACTTGCGTACCGTTTCGGTATATTTTTTAAATTAAATAATATACATTTATTATTAGCGCGATATTAAGCGCAGCGGAACATTGTTCCTAGGCGAGTTTCCGCACGGACGCTATTGAGTGACGCACAGTAGAGCTGCACTAGTAGCTGTGAGAAATGGCAACAGCGAAAGAGAAGCCAGCGTTTGAAGACCCTCCCACCTCACTACGGTCTCCTGTTTGGGAACACTTTGGCTTCTCTGTTAAAATACATAACGGGGATAGACGAGTGGATAAATTTAAAGTTGTATGCCGACATTGTTCCACGGAGATCGGGTATGTGGCAGGCAACACATCTAACATTTTCTACTGCTGGAGATATTGTCACTGCAACCAGATCTGTGCTCTCTTCAGAAAATGTGGATAGGTTAATCTTTTTAGCCAAAAACTTAAAACTTGAATAGTTAGTTTTGTTGATATATAAGCTGAAGCTGTTGCTAGTGTTAAAAGTTTTCAGGTCCTAACTAGTTGCAGTATTTCATTTTTTATTTAAAAAAAATGTGTTTTTCTTTATAAAGAGTGCAATTTATTTAAAATATCACCCAAATGTGTCACTTTATTTATTTTATGCAAGAATTCTATTGTGTATTGGCAGCTTTTCAAAATAAAGATTTTGTAAGTTCTTATTTTTTTGTACCGAAAATGAACCGAACCGAACTCTCCAAGACACTGTACCAAACCGAATACGATTTTAGCGTACCGTTACACCCCTAGTATAAACCCAATGACACTTCAAAAATAAATTGCCACAAAATATACAGCTAATAAAATTTAACTAGAAGTAATAAAAACATGAACAAATTAAATTAATATAAACTTGATTTTATATTTTTTAAATGTTACAAACAAATGCATGGATGTCAAAAGTATACAAACAAATTGGTGCTGTCAAAATTTGTGTGTTAAAATGTATTTTAAATATCTAACATGAAAGCAATTGAGGCTTTTTTTGTCATATTTCAATGTGTTTAACGTGCAAAGATGTATGGATAAGACCAAGGAAGGAGTTGTTATATATTTTATCGCAGTCTGTTAAATCCATGCCATTATTTTCTTTTTGCCTGTTTCTTAGTTTTCCCCATGTATTTACTTCCACTTGGTCATGTGATCGGAGTCCCATCGCATGATCGCTCCTTCTGTTTTCCCAATAATGTCCCAAGAACAAAGCCTGGTCAAAGCTTGGAAAAAAAAAACAACACAACCACATGGAAAACTCAAACGCCCCTGAAACGCTGTAATGACTCTACCTAAACAACAGGTGGCAGTCGATTCATGGAATTTTAAAAATAAAAAAAACGCAAGCGCCTCTGTTCTGTGATCAAATGGGAAACATGTGCATGTAATCCTGTACATGCTGTAAACCACAATAGCGGAATTAACAGCAACAGTCCTCGGTTCAGCCGCCATCACTCTGACTGCAACACAGCATGGCGACAATGACAGACTTGTTTACATATTTCAGGTTTCAGTCTTTTAATTGTGATTAACAACCAATTTTTTAATTGATTGACAGCACGAAAACCAAAAAAAAACCTGTTCTTTCCAAAAACTACAACGTTTAAAGAAAAATCAAAATGAAATTCATGAAACATATTCAGTAACTTACCATAGTGCAGTTTAACTATGAAAGGATGATTGACGTCAACCAGGATGTCTCTCTCCATCTTTGTACGACTCGGTCACGTACTGAGCAACAATAGAGCATAAAAACAGTTCATCGTGATGGGGATCAAAGCTACAGTTGTACAAACAGCGAGTGGACTGAGCTCTTTTACAAGTAAAGTAAAAGCATGTGTTTAAAAACTTGGGTGTGGTATTTGATCAGTCACTTGTGCCTCATTTACACGTCAGGCCTTGATGCTCAGGTCTAAATTAACGCCTAGATCCGATTTTTTTTTTCACCCTCTTTACACGTTTTTTCAAATGCGACCCATATCCGAATTTGTGTTTGCACTTGCCATAGCAACATGCATGAGGGGTTTCGCCAGGATGTGGTGAAAAAGATGGATGCACCTGAAATATGTTTAGTAAAATTCATTAATGTTAAATAACCACATAATTTTGAGGTAGAGAACAAGAAAAAATGGCTTTTTCCTCCTCCACTTTGTTGTGATTTGAAGCAGATTCGCTTCCACACGCACACTCCAGGTGAAATCATTAAACCGTTGCCGTTTTTGTAGTAAATGCATCAGAAAATCAGATTTTCCTGTTTATATGAGTCACTTTATTGGGTCGCATACGACTGGCAGCGTAAATGGGGCTTTAAAAAGTCAAATACAATTAGGCAAAAGTATGCAAAAGTTTGGGCACCCCTGTACATTTCTTGTAAAGGCCTGAAGTAGCAGACCAAAGGGCACAATATTGTGAGAACAGTCACAGACAACCCACAGACGAGCTCCAAAGACAAAGTCACTCTTGCAAACGCCACAAATGGTGTCGCTTCTCGAATATCACTGTGTTTGTCTCCTCTATGATATTTTTAACTGAAATTCCTTATCCAGAAGGAATTATGTTGCCAAACTTATGCACACCACTATAAACTCTGCCTATGTGCACTTTCTAGTTTTTAAATTCAGTGCCTCTTTAAGTTTGGATTTTTTCTTTTTTTTTTTGTAATGCATTTATATACTTTCTTTAGTCACTTTTGTATTTTCCACATCTGTTTACTGTCCTTGGTTGCTGAGAAATGCACTTAATACACAATGTATCATTATTAATATTAATACTTTCTTTGTTTTCCATAAACATACAATGCTATTTAAGTAGCAGCAAACATATTAATGAATATCTGGAGGTGTGTTGGAGCCTCAACCTGACTTTGCAGAAATATAGATTTCACATGATATTTAAAAACATAAATGAAGCACGTATACATTCCTTAATATACAGTTTTATCCAGAATGTTAAATAATATTGGCTTCTGTGACTGGCTCTTAATTGGGGACCAATTAACAGCATACAAACCTTTTAATGTAGCTTTCTTTAGCACTTTCATGGCATAGAGCTGTCCTGCATCAGGCCCCGATATTTTCTTTACAAGAAACACCTGCACAAATCAGTCCAAAATAAAGATTTAAGAAACAAAGAGTAAATTATATTTGGTTTACCGTATTCAAATATGGTCAGCTCAACTGACCTTTCCAAAAGAGCCCTGGCCCAGCACCTTGCGGAGCTCAAACTGCCGTGGATCTGCTTTCTCTGAGCCTTCTTTGACATGGTGAGTGATACGGATCTCCTTTACGGAGCCCTCATCCTATAAAGAAGAAGAAGGTGAGATATGTGACATAATACTAGTGTGCTAATGAAAGAGCATGCAATCCAATTCCAGAAACACACTCCTCACCATCCGAACTATTAGAAACAGTAACAACACCGTTTCAGTTTAATAAAAAGCAAAACTGAAGTTACAACCACAACATCCCCGTCAAAAGGCATGCCCCCAAAAATCACAA
The DNA here is from genome assembly GCA_007224835.1 of Danionella cerebrum. Lineage (NCBI taxonomy): Eukaryota > Metazoa > Chordata > Actinopteri > Cypriniformes > Danionidae > Danionella > Danionella cerebrum. The sequence goes on along the minus strand of SRMA01026617.1, from coordinate 385,146 downwards.
AATGAGACTCAAGCAAACACACATTAATAAAGTAACGTGAAATAACAAAGCCTGAAAGGCCGGTGTCTCTACTGAAGAGCAGCTTGCCAAAGCCTGCGGGAGGAGAGAGATAATAAACACCACAAACAAACTGCAGACGGTTTAATCCTGGGTTATCTCAATAAACAGTCACTTACTAATGTTACGGAATGCAGCAGCAAAAGAGCATTGTTTTAATCATTCAAAAGCACATTAACATACTAACGTTTATGTTAAAAAGGGTGGAGATGGGACGGGTTTGCATGTGCACTTATTTCCATGAGTTAATCCGTATGAATTCCACGAAAGCCGAAACACATGAGGCCCAAGATATTTGAAAATAAATGTAGCTTTAAAACAAAACACGAAGTAAATGTAATTTGTTGCTGTACTTTACTCAAGTATTTTAATAGTAAATAATTTTGATAACTTTTTATAGTTAATCATTTTAATTTCCAAGTCAAATATCTTACTTTTTACTCCATTACATTTTGTACATTCATTCCTTTAAATTTATGAGTGGATAAAAAAAAACCGCATTGGTCAAGCATGTGGGAGCCACCAATCAGGTGTCTTGAATTGTTTTGTGTGTGTGAGGGGTGTGTGTGCGAGTCTATGATGGTTCTGTCCTTATCGGGAAGTTACGTGTGCGCATTAGCACCTTCTCTTTGACCATCAATGGCAGCTCCCAGGTCAGCTGGCCAGTTACCTCATATTAGCCCAATGGCACTAGGCAGTCTCACATTGTCCATATGTTTTTACAGTCTATGGTAGGGCTGTCACGATTATGACATTTAGCTGACGATTAATTGTCCAATAAATAATTGCGATCATGACGATTAATTGTCTGTTTTAGGGCTTTTTAGGGCCTTGGCAATTCATATTGCTTCTCAAAGTTGTAAAGCATTTCTTTAAATGCTGGTTTCTCCACAGTATTAAAAGGCTGCATTTCGTGACACTGTCGGTCAGCGTACGCCATTTCATACTGTCGCGTTTATATTTTGTTACCCGTCGAAGGCCTGTGCTATTATCACCTGACTGGAAGTATGAGCGGCTCTGGATAACTTCAACACTTCGGCGATCTCTCCTAAGATTTGTGGTGTTAGCAGTTTTTGCTGGTGTTTCTCTTTTGGCTGTCCTTTATCATCGGGTGTAAAACCAAAATGTGCCCTGATCGGCGCTGTCGTTTTCGGCTTTGAAACTAAATCCATCTTTGTTAAATAACTGGCCTCCTCTTAGTCTAAATGATGGAGAAACCAACAGGGCAATATCATTTGAATGTAATGCTCGTAATTGCTCAGCGTAATGAGTTCAGAAAGAGACCGGTGGAAGTAGAGTACTGCAGGTACTACAGCGCCCCCTTGTGTCTTCTAATAGTGGGCAATAATTACGATCATCTGTAATGACCGTGATTAGACCAATTAATAATCGTGACAGGTCTAGTCTATGGTCTAATCCACAAAATCACCCAACAACTAAAGAATGGTTGCCCACTAAAGTGAAGCAGATTCTGGTTAGTAACCACAAAACAAAAACAGGTTGCTATGGAAAGAGATCAACTGTTGTCTTTGTGAGTCATAGTCCGCCAATGCATAGAAGGGGGACACTAATATATAAAAACAAAATAAATCAAGATGAAAACTTTTCCCAAGGCAAAAGATCAAATGACACCAATGTCAACAACATAGTTAGGCCTTTTTTGTTTGTATATAATAACTTACTTAAGAAACGCAATATGCGCACCGTAGTCACGTCATCTTGGCTCTTTGGGAATGCAACCGATTAAGACAGTTGGTGATAATCCCGAACCACTTTGATGATAAGTTTCAGATGATTTGCAACGAAATCGATCATTAATGCCTCACCATCACACCCCAGTTCCGACAGAAAAACGCATTGCCATTTCATTGGGGTTATTTCAAAAACTAAATTTTTTAACAAACATGTAGTTTTTGGTAAACTACGGCAGCATGGATGCTTGTGTTTTGGCCAATCATCTGCAAATAATTGCTTTGTCCATTAAAGCGTCTTCTGGTGTATCTTTGGTGCAATTCAGAGATAACATTTACACACAGAACATTGTGTAGTGATCTCTAATAAACTAAAAATAAATCCTCTAATAATAATTTGCATTGTGTAGGTTTGAAAGATTGCTGCAGATGGCTTTGGGGGAGTCCTCGTCAGGACTGAGAAGACCATCACCAGGGATGGCGACAACAGGAAGAGGAAGTGAGTGTTGGGGTTAGGGTTACACACTACATCAGGAACATGACACTTGAAAAAGCTCCTTCTCTTATCTGATGAGTCTAAAAGCTGTTCGAGGTTTATGGGTAATTTTTACCATTTTTGGTAACTTTCCCTGTTTGCTTTAAATTAGTGTTCAATGTGTTTTATTCATTTTAAACAATAAGCAACATATCAAAACGATTTTAGAGCTCATAGTACAAATTTCAGCCATTGCTTGTTTTTTTTTTTACAAGAAAAGACACTTTTAAATTTAAATAAAAGAATTTGGCTAAATTTCACATTTCTAATGTCCTTTTAAAATACCAAATAAATCAAAATCATATCTGAGTGAATTTAAGGACCACAGAATAGATGTGAAAATTATAAAAATAAACTCATGATTAAAAAAATGTTTATTCAAATCATTTGTCTGCATTACGATTGAGTCTAACATGGAAAGTTTGGATGGGTTTGTGGAAAATTTCAGCAGTAAAAGTAAATGAATAACATCCTCTTTTCTCCTACTGTTTGCAATGTCAACCATTCAACAGGAAACCAACAAAATCAGGTTGTCCTTCAATACAGGAAATGTCACATTAAAAAATAACAGGCTGATACAGAAAACATAGTTTTGAATCAAATAACAGAAGGTGTAACTAAGCCAAATACATGCATGGACTTCTCTTAAACGCTAAAATTGAAAATAATTTGTATATTATTGTATAATATTGTATATCTGAAGCACGTAATGGGTCTGGAGCTTAAAACTCTTCTAAGAACATGTTTAAACGACTAGTACAAAAAAATGTTTTATTACAAACTTCTCCCACTTTGTAAAGCCAAGTTCAGACTGCACGATTTTCAGAGTAGTCATGTCACAGATTCTTTCACACTGCATGACTGTTTGGGGTAGCACTGACAAGAAGGGACTTGAAAATAACTATTTTGGATTATTACCAGAAATGGACACGCACATTTTCTTTTTAAATTGTATATTTTGCAACCAAAGCCAGTGCTTATTTTGCTGCTTATTCCTTTGTTATGGAATTTAATTTTAAAAGATTTGATTCCACAAAGCTAAGAAGGCTAAGGTCTAGTTTGATTTGTATGAGAGCATTTGATATGATTCTTCCACTAGGGGGCAGTGTTAATGTTTGCTTCAAGCCATTTATTTTACTTTAAGTGATGGAGAGAACTGATTTTATAATCTTTCTCAATTACAATGTGAGAAAAGCAAATATCTTTCCAAATAAGGCCTTTCCTAGCAAATATTACATAAAACAGGAAGACATTGTAAAGAAGTTTCAGACATGACTAGAATCACAATCACTCCAAGAAGCAAATACACTTCAGCTCCGATCTTCCAGTAGCTCCACGATATGTATTGTGACAACTTTAAAATTGCTATATACTCTTACACCCCTACTACTCACAATCCTTCATAAACATTCTGAAAACATTCCACTCACCTGAACAGGGGCATAATCATCTACCAAGGAGTCATCCTAAAAAAACAGAAGTAATAAGATATTATTAACATAAACCCTGAGGTTATTACAGAAGATTTGAAGAGACCACAGCCACAAGTCAACAAACACGTGGAAAAACACTGCTTAGCTGATATGCTGAAAATGAGCAGTGGATTGTGGGAGATTGTTGTTTACAAGCAGCAACAAACCAAATTACTATATATAGGTGCACCCACTAAAGAGTGGCTATTATCAGAGCATGAGATTAACTGGCCGGGATCAAAGGGACGTTCATTAGGGAATGAGCACTAGGGCTAACAAACACAATGAACATTAATATTTAGCTAATTTGGAGGAAATTGCATTTCTGAAAGAGCATGGTGGAATCCATGAACATTTTTATCATCCCTTGTGGGGTTTGAAAACCTTATATGTTGCCAGTATGAACAGTCTCCAACATTTTTTCACTATATCTGTTTGTCCATTATACAAGCAGCCCGGATCTGTTATCCTGGACAGTTTATATGTTAAAGATTTCTGAGATTTACAGAACACTTGTTTATGTATGAGGTCAAATATTAACAATGGCTACACTATTTAAGAGCATTCGATACAAACTGAAATATCATGTAATAACTGGTTGAATTTCACTTCTACATACAGAAGAATTACTTGAATTTGAGCGCCGCTGGATCCAGAAATGTGCTTTTATTCAGAGAGTAGTAGTATCTTTTTTAATGTGATAATGCTACATTGAACAAATACCATTTTTTACTTTCTTTTTACAATTATCTGGATTAAAGATTAAAACCTCAATCAAATTAAAAGACTACTACTAATCCTACAATAAAGTGAAAATGTGTTTTAACTGAATGAAAGGTCAATATGGATATCTAGGTTAAACATAATTGCTGAAGAATATAGTACAAGCATGATATATTTTTAGGCTAAATTCCATTTCTCTCACTTATCCCAGCTCATTAGCATATCCCCTATGCACTTAAACCAAAGGCTGAGAGGAAGGGCTGAAAATTTACGACTCTGCGTCGAGTCTATGCCAAATGATGCACCACTCCTGGTAGTTTTTAACATTTCAAACAAATAAAAGGAATCATAAGTGAGTTTATTATGTCATTTTATTCTTTTTAGGCTATTATTCCTGTAAAACCTGTCACTTCCGGGACTGCTCGTTGAGGATCTTCCTGTAGTAAAACATTTACCATTAAAAACAAACCATTAAACCTGACCAAATGTTATACTCCATTTGATAAATATAGCCCTAAAAGCTCAAAGAACCTCCTCCATGTTTCACGGTCACCTGCAGACACTAAATATTGTACCACTCTCTGGCAGGTCAACTAAAAAGAACATTTGCTACAGCCTAATACTTAAAATTTGACTCATCGGTCAAAATCAACTGCCATTTTTCTGCACCCCAGTTCCTACGTTGATGTAAACTTGTGTTGCTTGGCCTTCTTCCTACAACAAAGGGTGAATTTTGACAACCTCTGAGCAGATGGGTGCACCTGGGTCCCACTGGTTTCTTTCAGTTCTAAACTTTGAAGAATTCAAAGGTTAATTAGCGTGATTGTTACGCCAAGTTTTCTTGGTGGACCACGACATTAAAATTCCTCATAGTTGACCTTTTCTCTGTGCTTCTTCAAAAGAACTTGAACAGCACATCTTGAACCCCCAGTCTATTTTACAATCCTTTATGGGAAAGAAATTGTTGGAGGATAACTACCTTGAGTCTTGTTGCTGTGCTCAATCTTGCCATGACCAGAAACTGTCTTGAAACTGTTTGGCTCACTCACTTTTAAGCCTCCTAGACAGATGTAGCTGTTTTCGACTAGGTTTTAACCTATGTGTGATTTTGATGATCATTTTCAACTTTTTGGTATAATTGGTCGATCATACATCGGACTAATGCTACAAAATAAATAAACAATGCTAGTTTGAAGACAAAGGCAGCTAGGTGAAATATTGATTTAGACCTTCTTTTGGTCACATTACATTTTGTGAATGCCCAAAAATAAACAATTTATTATATTTCTGAAAGCATTATTTGCCTTGCTTTTGACACCTGCTACTACTGCAATTGGAATGACCATAATTCATGCATTACAATGACATCATTATCAGTGATTCCTTTACAAATATCATTGTTCCTTTGAACAAAAACATATGACATGACAGAATCCATTAATTAGGCAATAGTATGCACTGATTTGTACATTTTCTTGACGATTAAACAACACTTTTGTACTCAATCCAAAATAGTAGATAAAACTTTGAAAATGTTCTTAGTAGTTTAGAGCAAAAAAATGCATATTCATAGAGAAGAGAAGAGAAGAGAAGAGAAGAGAAGAGAAGAGAAGAGAAGAGAAGAGAAGAGAAGAGAAGAGAAGAGAAGAGAAGAGAAGAGAAGAGAAGAGACTTGTCTGGTCAAGTCTTTATCTGAAGCTTTACACATTCTCCAGGTTTTCCAAGCCATTCTTATCTCGCGAAATGTACGAGTTACAATTTAAAACAGACTTGGATAACCACAAAGCACAATAAATATTTACAATTTGTTGCTAAAGAAAACAACGCTGTTTGAAACCAAAGTACATGCAAAATGTATAAAGTGAGCGGAAAAACATACAATGTTATTTGTATGTTAACTTACATACGAAGTTCCTGTTTATGTTAACCATCGAATAAACTATCAATAAACATGGTTTCTAATGTGATTGCAATTACCTCGTTCTCCAAATGTCCCACTGGCAACTTCTGCCAGGGGTCTGCAAACTGTGCCAGAGGCATCTTCAAGTCCTAATCTCGCCCTGGGAAGCGAATTGACGCTGTCAGTCACTGTAAAGTTTCCTAAAGCCCCCCAAAGAGACAACGGTACTTATGAATACTAGCAGTTGAAGTAACGTTGGATATTTACGTAAAACGAGTTCGCTAACTCTTCCAAAAAATGCAAAATATGTTTTATCTGCGGAGTACTACACTTCCGTCTTCTCTCAACATGGCGTCGTCGGTCCGTTCACCTGTCTGTCAGAGCGAGGCTGGAGTGACGTCATCACACGTAACTGAGGCACCGTGGCCGCCCACAACTTCCCTGCGCTCCCAAAATGGATATTTCTGCTCAATTAAAAGTACAGTAATATGAGATATAAGTTATTAAATATTTTTTTATAAAATACTAAAATATATTGAGTTTGAAGCTAAAGCATGTGCGGCTATAGCAAGCGAGTGGAGGAGGTACACCCTAGACAGGTTGCCAGTCCATCGCAGGGCAACGTTCACGCACTAATTCACAAAATTCCTAAAGGAAATTTAGATTATTCAATTAACTTAACAGCATGTTTTTGGGATCCTAGGGGAAACCGGAGTACCCGGAGGTGACCATGCAAACTCCTTCCAAGGTCACCAGTGAGCCTCGAACCGTCAGCCTTCTAACTGGAGGGCCACCACTGCACCACCGTGCCGGCCAATCTCTAATTAGATTTGTGCCCGGTGAAAACTCAGTTGAAGACATCTGCAAAAACTTTAAATAGGAGTCAATGGAGGATTATGCTCTACATTTTTTGCAGACATTTTTAACGTCCATTACTTCAAGACAAATAAACAATATAGGTCTCTCCAATGTATGTTTGGACTAGTCACACTTACATAACAGATATCTCAAATGCAACTGTGACTAGTCACAATAAAGTTGGTAGAAAATTTAAAAAAATTAAATTCATTTGTATTTTTGCACACACAATATACTTGGTTTCATGCATTTAAAGATTAAAAGGAGAGCTGAATCGCCAACAAACAAGAGCAAAATCAATAATGCACTGCAGAGGGAGGGCGAGCAAGATATTAGACTCATCCTGCAGTGCCAGAGGGCTTAGAGTAAAGCTGATTTGAGGATTGGTCATTTTTTCCTCTATCTAATTCTCTCTTTCCCTCCCTGCAGGACCAGCAATTGTGACCTATTTAAATCTTGACTATACTGGAGACATTCAAAATGTAAAGCTAGTGTTCGGATGGCACATGTTACCAGCTAAGTGTGTAAGCTTTCTATAGAATGCCTAGGCAATGTACAAAATGACCACAACAAAAAAATGCAACACTATGATAATGCGATACGCATTGTGCAGTCATAGTATAAATGACTACTCCTCAAATAAAAAAGAGCTCTAGAAAATGACCTAATGTACTCCGTTCAACACCAGGCAGCTTGTTTGGCAAACTAGAATTGGCAGATGTGGAGTGTGAATGTTCCTTTTGTTTTTAATACACTCACCGGCCACTTTATTAGGTACACCTGTATCTATGGTTCAGGCTGGTGGTGTAATGGTGGACATTTTCTTTGATACCAATTGAGCATCATACTCAAATGACCGCCACAATCACCAGATCTCAGTCTAACGGAGCACCTTTGGTATGTGGTGGGTGGAACAGTACATCAGCATCATGAATGTGCAGTCGTCATATCTGCAGCAATGCCATCACGTCAATATGTACCAAACTCTCTGAGCAATGTTTCCAGTACCTTCAGGTCTTAAGCCAACTTGGTACGAGCATGGTGTACCTAATAAAGTGGCAAGTGTTTACATTCAATAATGGTTGGAAAGGAAAAAAATGTATTGTTGTTTTTATCAAAATACAAAGATAAATACATCTGATCACAACCACAGGTATTGGAAATATTTATTTGTATTTGTGTGAGAGAACTTTCAAATTTGATTTCACAGCCATTGCCTAATCTTGTTTAATCCTCATCCTGGTTGACATGACATTAAGGTTTAACCTGATAGTGCCTTTGGCTCCCTCGGCTGCTTCTATATGTTACATACACACTTACTAATTCATAGTTTACATATACACTTTTCAATAAAACGATTAGGCCAGTGTTGTATTTCCCCCCAGTAACATTCTTTGTAACAAAAGCCACGTTATTAGTATTAAATATCAATAAAACAAATCTGTCTTAAATGGTGAATCCAGGAGCAGGAATCTGTTAATGCTTCTCATACTAAAATCACATTGGAACAATGTACATGTATTTTCAGATGAATTACTTTCAACACTTTACTGCGTGTTTAAATGAAAGTGTTGGGAAAAAAAATACACACATCCCCCATACACACTACACAAGTTCTTTTTTTTTCAACTTTGGCCACTTTTATTTCTTTAAATGTTACATTACTTCCCTTTATTTAATCCATTCTGACCTGTTTTTTCACTGTTAGTTGAGCTGAAAAACACAACACACTCTTGAGGGTGCATCAGGTCAATGACAACTGTTGAAAATTCTGGCACTGCATAGACCCGGCTACTAGGGGTTAGTGTGTGAAATGGTCTTTAAAGAAAACCAGTGATCACAAATAAATATGCATCTGCCAATTCCAATAATGAATAAGAAATATGTGTGGGTCAGTCCAGCAGCTAATGACAAGAAAACAAGGCAATGATAAATTGCAAATTGAGGCAATGTTTCCTAATGTGGCGAGAGGTTTCCCATTGAGCGTCTTTGAAAACCCCCACACTTGAACAGCCATTTTTACTAGGAGGGGATGACGAGGAGAGTGATTTAGCTGACAGACTTGAGTTTGGACCATGGGTTGGTGCCACGCACTTCCAAAGGTGGTTCATTGTAGAAGATGTGGTTGCAAAGATCATCCAGGGGAGGTTCTGGGTCCGTGGTGGCAAACTGAGCAGCGTCCTCAATTTCTTTCCTCACCTCAACATCAATCTCCTGCAGAAGGGGAAACAATAATTCATTTTTAAATGTTTATAAAATATACACTCATCGGCCACTTTATTAGGTACACCTCTATTCATAATCAAATTATACAGCTGACTGGGGAATGGTGTTATATTACTTTTGGTACAGCTGGCATAATTTGGTGATTTTGTACTATTTTATAAAAGTCAATACAAGACAAGCGAGTTAAGTCCCTATTAAGTGCAGAGGCAATGCAAACCTAGGGGATGTGGGTGTTCTAGTGACTGTATTAATGTTTAATGCTCATTTTCATCAATACATCTGCTAAAGTCTCACTTTAAGCTCCTCTACACTGGCCATGTTGTTGCTGAGCATGCGATCCTTCAGCATGGAGATGGGGTCACTTTTGCTTCGCACCTCCTGGATCTCCTCACGTGTGCGGTAACTATAGGTGAACAAAGGTTTCACAAAGAGCAGGTTAACGTGAAACACCTTATGGGTACAAATAAATATTTTTAATAATTACCAATGATAAAAATCCCTCTTCAAGGTGAGACTTTACACCATTAAAGAAAAGGTGGTTGCTCACATTAATATCCGTAATCTTGGTTTGGGTTTTACCTGATCCCTGGGTCACTCATGCTGTGTCCATGGTAACGATATGTCTGCAGCTCCATTAGGATTGGACCCTATGATAAAACATTTCAAGAGTATGTAGTTATTACATCACAAGTACAATGAGAACTTGTATATACTCATGATACAAAGGCAAAATGAATAGTTCCAAAGAAAGTCAATTACCGTCAAAATAAACTTCACTTTTGTCTTCTAAGCACAGTAATGCCATTTCATTTTGGTAACTTTGATGTTACTTGTACAGTCATAAATATGTCACATTTTTCTCTAAGTGGGACAATTGCTGCCTCTCATTACAGCAAAACGCAACAAACCAATTTGGACCAATCCATGGCACATTTTTATTGATTACGCGATTATCATAAAGGCAAACACACTTTAAATGTTTCATATTTTTAGCACATAAAATTAATAATTCCCATGAGCATGTGCTTGTTTGGAAAAGCTTTTGTCAAAACAGATTTCTGAACGGTCTTTAAAGCAACTTTCTGTGCAGCACTAAGTGAGTGAGTTCATGTTGCTATTTTTTTTTTTTGGGGGGGGGGGGGTATTGTATATATTGAAAATTAGAATTTCACGCACACACATCAGAGCTGGTGAAAATGTAGCCTGATTGGATTTTGAAAGACGAGTTTTGAAAAATAGCGCCACTTAACGCATGTCAGCTCATTGTGCCTAACTGTTTGTTGTACACGAATGAAATTTGGCACACGTGTAGGGTACCAAGACTTAAAAATAAGTAATATGGATCTCATTTCCAAACTTGACAGGAAGTCGGTTATTTAGCAAAAACGCATAAAATGGCAACTTTTGCTTGGGTCAAACTTTTTTCTTGTGTCACACTTTAACAAATTCCTCCGAAAGTTTACTTCTGTTCACCTCCAAACTCCATCAGTCTAATCTTAAGGCATATGGGATGTTAAAATGCAAAGCTTTTTTTTTTTACTTTGTCAAACTATGTGCACATGGCAGCTGTGTATGGATTCATATTGTTTTGTTAGAAAAGTCTATGATTTTTTTTTATAGTAAAAAACAACCTGTGGATTTAATCATACTCTATTTGTGTATAAATTTTCAAGTTAGCAAAAAAAAAAAATCTGAGTATTATGATACAGGTCATCAGCTACTAGTAGTGTCACTCTAGTATTGGATAGGTTTGTTCCATTTAGTTTTTCTCAAAGTGATTATATTTTATTTTTAAAGATTTCTTGGGGGACATTTGCGGATATATTGAAAAGACAGAACAGCTTTGGCAACAGGAAGTGAAGGGGGTACAGAGAGCGCGATGGCTGGAAAATGATGCTGGAGTTTGGGACTCAAACTCTGCCCATCACAACCGCAATGTATATTTCAAGCTCACTAACCACTACCCCACCAGATTTCCACCTTAAAGTGATTTTCTCCGAACATAGACTAACCTTTCCTGATCGGCAGTGGTCAGCAGCAAATTTGGTAGCTTCCCTGACACACAGAACATCCATCCCATCCACCTACACAATGAGAGGACAGTTAAGTACATGTTCTGAGATTAAGTCATGTTTTGGAATTACGTCCATCCTAAATCATACCCTCAATCCAGGAATAAAATCTCCTCTCTTGTAGTAATCAGTGCTTGCAGCTGCTCTCTCCACAGACGTTCCCATGCCATATTTGTTATTCTCACAAATGAAGATGCAGGGTAACTTCCACAGTGATGCCATGTTATATGTCTCGAAGATTTGACCCTGCAGAAACAGAACAAATGTGGATCACTCCCTGGAAAAATCACAGCAATTAACTCATTTGCATTACAAAAATGTAATGTGAATGCTACAAAGTTATAAAAAAACAATAGATATCAGACATGAAGGTCCAGTTAACGTCTTACTTGATTAGCAGCACCATCACCATAGAGACAGACACACAGCTCATTTTTGCCCTGGTATTTGCAGGCCAATGCGACGCCTGCCCCAAGAGGAACCTGTGAAATGCATTACAATAAATTAAGGCAAGCTAGGCATGTCAGCTCACTTTTCAAACTAGACATAAATGCATGTTCTTTTCAATACCTGAGCTCCCACAATTCCATTTCCACCATAGAAATGCTTAGTATACATGTGCATAGACCCGCCTTTCCCTTTGGCAATCCCTCCTCTACGTCCTGAAAAACAGAAAGTCACAGAAAATGGCTTGGGAAAATGCAGTTTAAAGTATTTTCATAAGCAAAATGGAATGGTTGCTAAGGAAGCATTTGGTTGCTATGGAAGAGTGAGTGACATCATACAAAGACCCCTATCTTAAAATGAGTTATAGTAACTAACCCCCATGTTTATATGATTTCCCTAAGCCGAGACTTATGTCTCGTAATTTGGTTGCTATGGTAAAGCATATGGTTGCTAGGGGGGAGTCTGTGCCATAACAATGCTCCTGGTGTCACTATGAGTGAAATAAATGCATCCATACTTTTCTCTAAGAATAGATTGCTAAGATAAAGGGTTTGAAAATAATATAATGTTCTCCATGTCGCTATGAGGGAAATAAACCTACCCCCCTATCTCTATGAATTTTTAAAGCTGAGACAGAGATATCCAAAAATGGTTGGATATCTATGTAGTAGTCATAACATAATGTTCCTGGTGTCACTATAAGTTTTATAAACCAATCTCCATGTCCTCATCCGTTAACAAAGGTGAGCTACAGTTCAGAAAATTTGGTTGCTAGGGTAAACAGTTTAATCGCTATGAAATTTTATCTTGAAGACATTTATTTCCCATTAATGGTCTTTGGTAAATCATTAACCCACTCTGGAGCCTAGAATAGTGGTTGGTAAGTTCTTGCACAGACTGCCAACCACCACAAGTGTGGTCAGTTTGAAGATTCTATTAGATTATCATAGGTTGACCCCAAGTTAGGTCAATTGAAAATTTCCTAGCATTCTCAGTGATTTCCCAGAATTCCTTTAATGTTAACAGTCTGTAAAAAATATAGCAACCCAAGTCAAACCAGTTTGAATGTCTTGACAAAGTTTGGTGGCTGTAGCTCAAGGAGGAGATGCATTTAGAACTTTGTGTTCAAAGCCAAAGATGAATAACAATTCATTTTAAAACAAGTTACATTTTTATTTATATTAAATTAATTGTTACATTTCTAAAATCACATTTGCTGTTCTCACCAGTCAGCTCGGCCATAATCTCTCGAACCGTTCCTCCTCTGGTCATCGTGTAACCATGGGCGCGATAGGCTGTGATCAGATGATCTGAGAGGTTAATACCCGACTCAATCCCCACAGCACACGCTTCCTGTTACAAAACACCATTAAGGAACCTGTGAGCATTTGAATGTGTCTCTCCAACAGACATCTTCCCACCTGTCCATCATAGAGGTGACAGAATCCACGAATGATCTTCTGCTTGTAGAGCTGATCAGCTTTCAGCTCCATGCGCCTCACTGTCTGCATTGTGCGGTAGTACTGCAGTCCTTCCTCCCTGGTGAGCGTGGCCTGTATTGGGGGGCCCTCTTCCAGCTTGTGCAGGTCGCATTTCTAACAAGACATTTATTAATAATTACATATTGCTTGGCACAATATATTGTGATACAACGCCAATATGTATTGTGGAGACACTGGGAGAAATCATGTAGGAGCCTCACTACATGTAAGAAACAGCCGGATGAGAACTTTGTATGAGGCACAAGAGTGCATTAAAAGAGCTCTAGACATTTCATAATTATTCTAACAAACATCTTCCTCTTTAATGTATCATTCTCTGAGTTTACAAACTATTGCTAGAGGCTAGATGACATTTAACCCTTTGTAGTCTCTGCATGTTCTAATCACATGGGCTGTTTTAAATTAAGCACAAATGATGAAACCCATCACTAGTAAAAAAAAATTATTCCAAATACAACATGTAGGTTTAAAAAAAAAAGATTTATTAGCTTTGAAGTTTTTGGTTTCAAATGAAAAAGTAATACCTCTTGGAAGTACAAGACCTGTGAGATGGCCTGTGTTCACAACGTTTCGCACAAAAAGCACAATGGAACAAATAGTGCTTGGAACAGTTTACAAGGTTTAGAAAAGGTTGGCTGTTTTTTTATAAACTTTTCACATTATTTTGACCTTGTCTTTACTTTTGTGGGAGATTTATATCTTTTTATTTCGTCTTAACACTTTTCATTTAGCAGTTTAAAAAATGACAAATATACTCTGAATTGCTTTTTTTGTACAATGTCAGGTTTGTTGTGGAATTACTGTGTAATGTATTGCAGACAAAAAAACATTTACTGAAATAAATAACCGAATATTCTCTTTATTAAAAAATTAAAAGACCTCAACAGGTTTTTAGGAGGGTCCCGGATATTTCATGTCCAGTTGATTTTGGTGTATTTTATAGGTAAAAATGTCGACCCCAATCTTGACGACCCCTGTGACATTTCAGAATAAATTCGTACATTTTGTGCATTTGTAGGGTGAAAACCTTTGGCCTCCTTAGAAAATATTAAACATTTTTTATGTTAAATGTAAAAAAAAAAAAGAATGAATCAACAATATTCGACTGCAGTAAAAGCTACACATTTAATAGTTTTATTTTTTAAATATATTACATAATAGTCAACCTAAATAAAAGGTTTAACAATGTTTTTTTTTCCATTGAGCAGACAAAATTACATTAAACAAACGATTATAACATTTATTTTAATTAAAAAAAGCTTGGTTTATGGACCAAAAAATTAGGTTTCGTTTCATTAAGCAACTAAGCATCTGCTTATCTAGAAGAGCTTACCTTAATATCAAAGGTAGCTTGAGGAGTAAAGTCTGCATATGTTCTGGCAGATACCACCACTCTTGCACCCTAAAAGACAAAAAAAAAACAAAAAAAAAAACAATAAAGATAGATTAAACAAATTGCAAGGTAAAACACCTCAAATGGTAAAGTAACTGTAGAGAAACACATCAGAAATGATCATTTCCAATATTGATTAATAGAAGTCTCCATCTGTCGTAATCAGTAAGCAAGTTCTGGGACAATAAATTATATCTACGATACTCCAACTTACTTTTCCAGTGTAATTTCACTTAATCACCATAAAACCAACTGGTGATCTAATCCAACAGAATCAACAAACAGGCCTTGAAGTGAAAATGTGAACGCAAAACAGTCTCATCAGCCTGCACTGTACACCGCATCTCCTTTTTTATCGGGCTTGGGGCGAGACGTCCAAGAGGAAAACATCTGCCATTACATTTGCGACCAACATGTTACTGATCACACTTGTGGGGTGGGGGTGGGAGGTATTGTGAATTTTTCAGGAATATGTAAGAGCCCTGGTTGAAGAGACTTACCATGCGATACTCAGTTTAACAGGTTAAGAATATTATTAGCTGAGCTTGGTGCTAGATAACCCTACAGCCATGCACAGTCTACCTTAAATGCTTGGGGTTCGATTGCTTGGGGTTATCCTATAGAGGGCTACAGCTCTCCAGGGATAACATTCCCTACCCACAGCAAATTCAGCTTTTAGGTTAAAAATCCAGACATGTGTGACTATCATTCATTCATATTCCTGCCCGCTTATTCCCTTTTGGGGTCATGGTGGTCTTAACTCACAGCGTAACAGTAATCAATTAAAAAGTCTACAAGGGGATCATTAAAGTGCAAGACCTGGAATCAAAATAACAAAAGATTGTGTTGGTTTTGGCAATTGACTCCTTCTGACTTTTTTTTGTAGGTCCAGGTCCTATACATTACTGTTCCAAGTTCCAAACACGTACTTCTAACACAGTCTGAAATAGCAGTATAAAACCGCAGAAAATGGGATACCCCATGTTGCCACTAGGTGACTCAATAGATAACACTGCAGGTGGCTACACAAATTTGCTCAGACGTGGTCTGTCACCCGATCAAACATTGGATGGCTGAGTTAACAACTTCCTGTTTTTGGCAAAATTTCGATTTTAAACAAACACTGTACGCACAATCCTATATACCTTGAGATAAGACTGGTAGACTTTGGAGACAAACAGATCAAATCTCTAGGAGGAGTTTGCTCATGTATGACAAGCAAAAGCAGCCATTTTTAAAGGTTTTGGCAAAATATCAGACTTGCTGTCGATTTTGGAAATGGAATCCAATTCACTTGTATGTAAGTCTTAATAGCCTACACATGTTTGTTTGCATATGACAAACTGAAAGCGCAACATAAGCTGAATCAGAGCCACTTTGCCACACCTATTTTTTTGTGTGATGATGTGTGTGAAATTCAGTGACATTTTGGGCACACTTAGGCCCTCAAAAATACACCGAAAGCAATAGTGCTCTGGGCAATTACAATAGGGTACTATGCACCTTCAGTGCTCGAGCCATAATTAACGATTTATTTATATTATATACATTTAAACTTTCAATTTGAGTGACCCCTTGGTCAAAGTAAAAGTGGATGTGATCATCCACAATTTATTACGCAAATAATTTGTAATATACGGAAGTCTTGATACAAACAGAGAATATTACGTTTTCTACGTTTTGCCAAAATTTTCACGGCATGAATTTTGCTGTGTTTGGATAAGATATATTTCTTGAAGTTAGTATAAAGATTTAATGTAGGGGCTGCCAGTACTCACAGCAAGCTGTGTCTCTTCAGCCAGGCTCTGGGTGATCTCTGGGATGGATTTACCAAGACCCATGAGGCTCTCAGCTGGTGAGGGAGGACTGGACTTGAGGGATTCTGTGCTGGTCACATTTACCCTGCTGTTACCTTCTGGGCTAGTAAACTGCACTGGATGGGGTGCTATGTTATTGGGCAAGCTCTCTGTTTCTGGAAGCACAAGTGCAGTGTTTTTTTCACTTTCTGACACTGTTTCTGTAACAGGTTGATCCAAGCTTAAATCTACTGCGCTGGATAAACCACTGACTTCTTTTAGTTTTAAGTCTGTTTGAGGATTTCCAGCTGAAGACAGGCCACTGTTGGTTTGTGCTAAAGCTGTGTGTTCTACAGGTGCACTGAGCGGTGTGTTTGTCAGGGACACTAAAGCATTGTGGGAATGTGGATCTATTAAGCATGGAAGGGGGTCGCAATCATGTGGAGCAGTCAGGTTAACGTATTCGCTCTGGACTGCGAGGAGCTGTAGAACGGCCCGGAGAGTGGACGACTGCAAAAAGAAGGGCACAGATCACACCAGAGGACCATAAAAAGGTAGTGTATACAATAGAAGGTGCAAAATGAGAATTTTTTTGTGCATCAAATACACCCCAAGCTTAATATATGCTAAGCAACTAAAGGGAAAATCACCTGAAAAATGCCACCGTTCAACTCAATACCTGAAAAATATCCTGCAGAAGCTATTCTCCAACACCAATGCCTTTACTTGGCCAACAAACTACATTCCACAAAATATTTTTAAACGCACTAAGCATCCAATATTCACTTATATTTAGCATTTATCCATATTATCACAGCAGGCAAATAACTAATGTTATTTAACAATTTAATCTGATACTTAAAATCTGGAATAAACATCTACAGAATGAATACAAAGAGCTAAATCACATTTACAACCAGTTTTTATAAAAATAAAAAAACAAAAAACAACTCTCTTTGATGTCCACACACAGGAGGTGAATTAATGGGCTTTCACACCTGACTTGTTAAACTAAGTTCTCTAGTACTTTTAGTTCGTTTGGTTTGTTTGAAAGCAGCAACCAAACTCTAGATTGGACATTATAAGATGCAGATTGTCTGTTTACAAAGCAGCATTAAAAATCTGGTCAGATGATAACATTTCTTCCCAAATCAGTCTTAAACCAAAGAGCAGTCCAGGAAACTCAAATGATGACGTTTGTGACCAATGACGTCACATGGCTGTATTTTCAACTAGTGCAGACCAGAGCTATCAGTGTGGTGTGAATAAAGACTAGTACGGCCGATGATTGCAAAATAAGGAATAAACTGTTCCTCTGGGTCCGGACCTAGAGTGAAAGCCCCCTTAAACATACCTCTGTAATAGAAAAATATTTTTAATCCTATTTTGGATGATCTTTTAAAAGGAACAGGAAGTACACCACAAACCAGAAGTTACTCCAATAAAAGAGCAACTCCAACGACTTTGCTCTCAATCTTGTGACACAACGAACGAACAACGAACACAGAAACAACGAAAAATATGCAATGCTAAGTAATGGGAGGGAAACATGCAATAAAAGCATGAAACATAAACAAATGATTGAAACTAACAAAAAAAATGACTGCCGAAAACAATTATTTAAGAATAATAATGCAAAAAAAAAAAAACATTAGACGAAATAGATCACAGCCCAGAACTACAACTATTTCTTACCTCAGATACCAATTCAGCTCCCTTAAAGGCAGCCCGTGGAACATTAAAGAGAGTAAATGACATTGAGAAAATTAGTGGTAAGACTGAAATGTATTTGAGACAGGGAGTTGATAATAAATCGAAAAGAACAATAAATTGACATTGGTTCAAGAAAGTAAAGTATAACTTGTGAATAGCTTTCTTCTCCTACTGTACGCATTGTATTTTGTAGAGCAATATGTAGTACTTTAAGCTATAGTCTGTCTGAATGCTGGATTCTGATTCTGGCTGGCAGGTGTTAATATCATATAGCCACACAGGGTTAAACGACAAGACAACTGCTGCTTTCATTGTTTCAGCCCTGTATTCAGCACATATATTATTTACCATATAACTTATATATTATAACGTATGTTATGTTTACGTTGGAAAGTGCCCGTGGCATAAATAGGACAAGCAATGTTCAGCCACGGTTTCTATTGTGTTATTAGTACCTGGCTGATCATTCCTTACGTGCAAAAGTTCTGGCAGGTTTTCTCAGACCCATTGCTATACTTTAAAGGGCAAAACAAATCGTCGTTTTGAAAACAAAAGTCCTTTTGAAAACAAAAGTCCTTTTGAATAGTTGATTAACTTACGATATGCATTTTAGAAGAATGGGAGGCAAACTGGAGCCACACGACAAAAACCTACTCACGTGGGGAGAGGTTCACCTGTGGGTGAGTCCAGGGTGGATGGGGACTCAAGCTAAGCAGACCATGGACTAACCCGTTCATCTCTATGTGAATTAAACTAACATTTATACGGTACTGTACAAGCGATTCAGGAAAGTAAAAAAAATAATAATCATTTTTTTAAAAATCAACATTCAGAATAAAGTGCACTGAATTAGAAAAAAATCTATATTTGGTGTGAACCCTTTTCCTTCAAAACAGCAGCAATTTTTCAGGTATAGAGTTTTGAAGGAGCTCCAGTGGTGGGCTGTTGGAGACGACATCTTGGAGAACCACAGATCTTCTGTGAATGTATCTTTTCACATCATTCTGCCTCTTCATCTAATCTCAGACACACCCAGCGATGTTGAGATCAGGGTTTTTTGGGGTTCAGGTCATCATTTCCTGAGTCATCAGTACTTCTTGTCCTTCTTTACTCTAAAGATAGCTCCTTATAATTTTGGCTATATGTTTGGAGTTGTTGACCTGCAGCAGAATAAATTTCAAGACCACTTCTAGCCAGACTTCTCCAGACAGAAGATGGGTGCCCCTGGGTCCCACATGTTTCGGCCAGTTCTGCGCCGATGGTAATGCTCGGCAGCTTCTGATTGCAAACCGTTATGCGCTTGATGTGTCTTGCATCTGCTTGTTCGTTCAACCACGCTTCTTTAAAAGAGCTTGACCTTGTTGATGCTGATCTTACCATTACCAGACACTCTCATTGATAGCAAAGTTTGGCTGTACCTCACCTAGATTTAAACCTCTTACACAGCTGTTTCAGTTTATGACTGGATTTCAACCTATGTGTGACAATGATGATCATTAGGTCGATCATACACGTGACTTTAACCCTACCAAATCCATGACTTTGTTCAAGTGTACCTATAAGAACTGATGCTGGTTTAAGGTAAACGAAGTAACACCAAATATTTACTTGATTTTGATTTTTCTTCTGTTCAGTGTGGGGTCTTATAGTCATTATAATGGCACTAGCTGACAAACCAGTTCTGGACGTTCCCATCCCAGTACGTTTTTGCAAGCTCGCTAGCCATGCTAATACTGTTGCTAATGCTAATCTGACAGACGTTTAAAAGAAACTAAAAGAAAACGTTAAGGAATTGCATTAAGGTATCTTTAAATAAAACAGCTCTACCATTAAAGTTTAACATCACTGTGGCATTAGCAGAATGTCAGCTGGGCCTTGCTCCCTGCAAGGTCAACATAGTTACACTGTACTGTGCTTCTGGCGTCTTTAAAACAGACGTGACTTTGTGAGGCACCATTGGCACGAAAAACAAATATTCACTTACGTTTCTGCTGGCGTTGCCCCTCAGAACGTTAGAAATGATTGTTAGCATCTTTCTCATAATACTGAACCACTGCTAACCAGAGAACCTTCCCTTCAGACAGACCTCTCACAGAAACCAACCAACCAGCCTCAGATGTCAGAGGTTTCGGCTCGTCTCCATTTTTTGGAAACGTCGCCCCCTGCTGTCCGGAGCGCACTCAAACCACTGATAAGTACTCTGTATGTTATTTTCTCCCTGATAAGCTGCCTCTGAATTTCACCAGCAAGTATTGTTTACATGGAACATTTTCTCAACATAAATGTGTTCCCTTTTAGAATGAACATGTTTATGATATACTGTACTACAAAATACTCCGACAAATTGACACTAACGATAAACGTGAATCACTACATCACTTTATCTCCTCACACTCATACATAACCACTGTACATTTGCACATTGCACATTACATCTCTACATTTCTACTCGCACAATGTATGTAATGTATCTGCACACTGTATATATAACTCTTCATACCTGCACAATGTATATAATGTTTCTACACATTGTATATTCCCTATAAACCCCGTTTTATATTTAACTTACCTGTTGTACATCTTATATATATATATATTCTTCTGTACATACATATATATATATATATATATATTTTTTTTTATATATTGTATATATTGCTAATTATTTATTGCTATTTAAACTCATTGCACTGCAAAACGCACTTCTGGTTAGATGCTAACTACATTTCGTTGCCTTCCACCCACATGTGTAATGACAATAAAGTTGAATCTAATCTAATCTAATCTAATTACAAACAAGATTTGTTCATATGAACACAGATTAAAAAAAGTGATTTTATAGTCTCAATTATAGTCTTAGGAGAAAAGCCATACCTAAAACTACAAAACTCGAATTAACAAACATTCAACTATAGGTGAGTCTAATGATTCATTCAAGAGGTGTCCAGTAGACAGGTGACTATAAAAGGGGATAACTTCACAAAGAAAGTTATGTCTTCTCATTTCATCCTGTCTGCAATGGCTCCCCATGGAAGAAAAATGTCACTAATTCTGAGCAAAGAAATAATTTCTTTACACAAAAAGGTGAGGGCTACAAGAACATCAGCAGTCAAAATACTGTAGCAAAAGGTATCCAAAATTGTGCAACCAACAGGGATGTCCTGGCTGTCCACAGAAGTTAACATCTCGTCAGGAATGTCTTCTGACTTGACTCCATGTCAAGCACACTACAGAGGAATGCCTCTCGTAAAGCCCATGTACTAAAAAAGCACACCTAGGATTTGCTAGAGCCCGTGTTGAAAAAGATGAAGTCTTCTGAAGAAGAACACAGAGGGGGTGATTCAATGCTCTAGTATGTCTTCTGATCTGAACTCAATCGAACATCTGTGGGTAACTCTGAAGAGAGATGTTGAGCATCACCCTCCATTCAGCCTCCTGTTTCTAAAAGGGGTTTTTCTTGAAGAATGGAAAAAGATAGATGTTGCTATAAGCCGCCAACTTGCTCATTCAGTGACTACAACACTTGGTGGTGTTCTTTAAAATCATGGTGCTCATACAACATACTAGATGTAGTATTTTTTGTGTAAAACAGATGTAATGTATTTTGTGATGTAAGTTCCATTATTAACTTAATTTCATGTTATGGAGTTAAATAAGTGTTCAACAAAACTCAGCCTTGGGAAAACTTTGGGAATTGTTCTTTAGGTTCATACTCATTTATGCTGAGCACACTTTAATTCTTCTGCTACTAAAACAGATTAATAATGATGAACTAGTTATTTATAAAGGAAATGTTTTGCATTTTTTCGATAAATAGTATTTTAGCTCATGTACCCTCTTATTCAGCCAGCTCACGTTATTTTTGTTTACCGGAAGTGACGACGAAACCGAAGCCTAAATGGCTGCCCACAGGTCGCTCCCGGATGTGTACTAAAACGAATTAGATGGCGCCCGAGTGGACTTTTTGCACACTTTGTGCTGTCTCTCCGATGTTTTGCGATTGACATGAAACCAATCGTGCACTAGAGTCGTCAGTCCGATGTGTAATAATTAGTTATAGAGCTCGTTGGATTCTCAGCTAGCTGCCGCAACAGTCCGGTTAGCTGTGACCGCAACGGTTTTGTTTGTGTGCGTGGCTTTACGTTTTGAGAAGCTTGACATTTTAGCAATTCGGTGTCACTGGCTGGTCCAAGTGCAGCATAGTGTCTGCCATCTCTCGACAAGATTGTGCCGCTCGTGTTACTTTATAAAGTAGCGACGAGAAGTGGTTAGCCGACCTGATTAGCTCTAGCAGTGGTTGCAGGCAGCTCCTCGGAAGTCCCTGGCAGATGGTGCGACTGTTTTGGGTGATTCACCGGTTCAATTGTCAGCATGTTGAAGACTCGCCAGTGTTTACTTGGGATTCGAACCTTCCTTGGAGTGACGTCTAGAATATGGAGTTTCTTTTTATATATCCTCAGAAAACATCTACGTACGGTGAGCACGTCGACATCTGTCAGGCTGGACCCGTTGCTTTCATGTTTTTGTCTATGTTAGCAACGAGAGTCTTTAAGTTATCTTACAAAGAAAAGGTGTTAACCAAACACATTTAATTAATGATGATACTATAATGCTAGATGTTTTGGAACTTCTTAATGGCCATCATGTACCATTTAGTGTTGTACCAACAATTGGGACTTGAAAGACTTTCCAGTTGTCCCCCTTCGTATTAAACTAGCTGTGGAGTATGTTTATGATGCTGTGCGTACTCAATACAGTGGACTCTGGACCTTTGCTTTATGTACAGAAGTCTCACACACAGAGCTATCACTTGTTTTGATGGAAAAGTAGTAAAAAATGTCTCTGCTTTCAATAGTTTTCCTATTAGACATACCTACAGTAAGCCACAGTGCCACCCTTGTACTGTATATTACAAAACAGAAATGTAAAATTTCTTGATGTTGAATCAAAATATGTAATTTTTAATGAAACTTTATTTGAAACACACTAATTTATCCTTTTTGTTCTCTTTGAAAAACACGGAAGTGGACCTGCTAGAATATGCTCCGAAAGCCTCACGTAAAGTTTTCGTCACGAACCAGTTGGGCATTTATGCCACGTAAATTTGTTTTATTTATAAATTTAGCATTTATGTATACATGCAAAACAGTGATAACTACTTTGAGTACCCACAGCAAATGCATTGAGGTTTAGCAATGAAAACCAAAAAATAAGATAGGGCTAAATGTCTGCTTCGGGGCTTGTGTGGTGACAAACAAAGTTGACTTGTGTTCAGATCTATTTCTCTCACTTACCCTTATCCCTTAGCCCCTCCTACCAACTCTGTCAAGCATTTGGGTTCCTCTGTGCGTAACCGGCCTAAACGCTATGCATGAAATACTACATAACAGCTAAAAGAATCCATAAAATGCTGTAAATACCCTACCAAACCTACCAGTCCTATACACAATGTAAACCACAATATGCATGAATCAATCCTCGATTCGTCAACCATTATACTTGGTCTTTGTAAACAAAGCAGTGATGCCAAGCACAGGGCAGTAAGACAATGACAAACCTAACCTTCAACGTCCAGGAAAACTCGTTTTTGCTGTCCACACATAGAGTTCCCAGCGTTTTCAAAACAGTGCACCTTGGTCGTCATTTTCAAAAATAGTGTTCACATGAAAATGTTTACAGGTGGATGAAATTTTCTGTTTTTAAAATAATCGGGTTATCAGGTACATGTGTACGGGGCCATAGAGGAAGGGTAACCCTTTGTAACGTAAGACGTAAACCCTACAAATTGGCATACCCACATGTACGCGTTTTAAAGTTAAGTAAAGTTAATTAATTTGGCTAAATATAGTGCACTATTTATTATTTAAATATTTTAACTGACCTATTAACCATAAAACACTGATGTTATTTATATAATTGAACTAAATAACAAATTGACCAAGCACAACATTGTCCACTTACGTGGCCAATTCTAGTATGGATGACTAGTGAAGTAATTAACAATTTAAGAACAATTCATTCTCAAAAAGTGGTTTAAATTCAAATTATTTAGATGGGGAAGTCAAGAAATATTTAGATTCTGCAGCAATTCACTGGGGTGCAGTAGAGGATAAGCTAACCTGAAACTTTTGTTTATATCTTATTATAATTGCATAAGTTGTTTGAAGGAGTGCATTGATTCACCTACTAGATGTGAAGTTCTGACATCTTTGAACAGCTGCTTTCTGGTTTATTAATAGTCAGGTTGTGTCTTACTTACTTGATGACTATGTGACTGTACTAAATGACACAAGCATCTGTACTTTACCCTGGCAATGCCCTCAAAATTGAGAAAACTGCACCCATGTCTTCCTCTATAACCCTGTAGGATAGAAGTGTACAAAGTTAATCATGGAGGGCCCCAACTCTGTGTTCTTTAACTTCAACCTCCACTCCAATCTGTAGCAGGCTTGGAACTACCAAACGTGCACATTCTGTGGCATACAGGAATACATTTTACGTAAAAATCTTTGTATAGCAATAAATTAGACTTAATTATTTGCATACTTCTCTCTGTCATCTGCAGATAATCCAATACCAAACAGTGCGATATGATGTTTTACCTCTCTCACCTGTTTCCAGAAACAGACTCAGTAAGTTCTTCTGCTGATCAAGGCTAGATCTGATTCAGACTTCAGACAACTTTTGTTTGAAATTGTTTGTTGAAATGGCACATTTGTTGTTTAAGAACATCAGAACAACATTTTGGGTGAGTGATGTATATGTTACTGTAGATGCAGTGAAGAGGAAGGTCTTGGTGCTGGATCTGGATGAGACTTTGATTCACTCTCACCATGATGGAGTTCTCAGACCTACAGTGAGGCCTGGAACACCACCAGACTTTATACTGAAGGTAGACAAACACAGTGTCATATTTTAATGCATTCTATTTTTTATCTTAAAACCTCAAAACAACCTTTAGATCCATTTAATACCCCCAATGAGATGCGTCAAAAAAGTTTCCTTCATTATCAACAGTTGATTCTGCTGCACCAGTTTCTCATATTAAGCAACTGGTGCAGTAGGAGGGCAATGCAGCTTTATATCTTTGCTTTTCCACTTCATTCAAAAGATAATTAGGGCTATTTCTTCTTCTCAGGTGAACAAGCCACGTATTTTGACGTTTTGTATTTTTTATTTTATTACATGTAAAAGTAAATAAAGGTTTTTTTTCTAATTCCATGGATTTGTAGCGTTTTGTAAAAAGGTAGGGTCATACCATTTTGGGGGGAAGAAATTTGTGTTTTAACTTTTTATGTTTGTATGACTGGGGTCCTTTTAAAGGTTTGGAAATAGACGACACGCAAAATGCAGTCATTTCTTGCATTTGGAGGCGGGAGACTGCCCTTGTGGAACGCATCTGGTCAAGACAGTTCTGGGAGGTGTTAATCCCCAACCACTTTGACAGACTTTGGCTAAGGAATTTAAGAATGACCAAAAGAACATTTCAGATGAAATTAGTTTGTTGATTAGTTCACTAATGCCGCCCCAGTTCCAACACAACAATTACTTTGTATTGGGTTTTTTTTTTTTTTCAGTAAATGCCTTTCTTTTGTAGTTTATGCACATTTTTTCCTATCAGATAAAAAGTCTTACTCGGTTGTACGCATAATTTTTTTAATGCACAATTTCAAAATGTGTGCACATCTTGAGCTTCCAACCAGGGATTTTTTTAAATGCGATATTCCAAAATACGCATAAAAATATGCTAACCGACCAATCACAGAGCTTTCTGTTTGCACTGTATGAAGTAACAAAGTCAGGCTCTTGCATAGAAATATAACTCCGACTCAAAAAGTTCCTGAAATAAGCCATCAAAACCTGTAAAACTAGTTTTATTGTGACATACTATGCCTCTTTAACTTAAACACAGTAAACAGTTTCCTAACTCCTCCATTATAGTAGTAGCCTGCTACTAGGTTACATCATGCTATGTTTTCTGAGCTATACTTTCTCTGCCAAGAAAGGTTGTGAAAATTTGTTTTTAAAGTTTAAGTGTTTTTTTTTACCATTTTACATTCGTCACATTACAATTACTAGTTTATCAGATTCTTTTATGGAAAGTGACTTACAAAAGAAGATAAGATACTAATGGACCTTATCCAATCACAGCAGCTTGCATCATTTTGTTGGGCAGGAGTTTTGTTGTAATATATGCGACCAGAAAAGCAATTTTTGACCTTGCATTTGTCACCCCATTTTTGGAGGTTACTAAAACTGTTGTAAAAACATAATAGGGGCTCATTAAATTAAATATTGTGCATTTTTTACCCCTCAGTATATTCTTACATTGTTCATTCTGTTCTGAAAGGTTTAACATGTTCAATAACATAAATTACGGAGATATATTACATACTTAAACATTTGTTTCCATCTTGTTCAGGTGGTAATAGACAAACACCCTGTCCGGTTTTTTGTCCATAAAAGACCGCATGTCGATTTCTTTTTAGAAGTGGTGAGTGAGAAATCAAATATACACTGATGGTATATATTTTATTGTAAATGTAGCCATTGTTGAAGGTCACAGCTGTTCGCTTGGGTGAGATCTTGTGTCCATTTCTCTTTGTTTCTCAGGTTAGTCAGTGGTATGAGTTGGTAGTATTTACAGCTAGTATGGAGATATATGGATCTGCAGTAGCAGATAAGCTGGATAACAACAGAGGGATTCTCAAACGGAGATACTACAGACAGGTTAAACCCACTGTCTACTATTCCATGTTTTAACCAATCCAAACACAGACGATCACCGTTTTCTCTCTCTTTTCAGCATTGTACTTTGGATCTAGGGAGCTACATAAAAGATCTGTCAGTAGTACACAGTGATCTCTCCAGTATAGTTATTCTGGACAACTCGCCGGGAGCTTATCGAAGTCATCCAGGTAGGAAATTATATAACTGAGCCAGTATCTTTTATGCATGTAGTAGTTTATGTAATACTTTTGAGCTATGTATATGCAATTTTTACTCCTAGACAATGCAATACCTATAAAGTCGTGGTTCAGTGACCCAAGTGACACAGCACTTCTTAATCTGCTTCCAATGTTGGATGCATTGAGGTAAGGACATTTACATTTGAACATATTTTTTTTATGATTGAATGTGTAAAACGTTTTCAGTGATTTTTAAAGGAATGGTCAGTTTCAAGTCAATAAAATCCAAAACAAAGCCTGCTATTTGTTGAATTCAATTCGTATAAACAAGTTGGCTTCGTTTTATTAAATTGCATTTATTTGGGAAATTATTGGCTGACTATTGATACTCTGGCATTTTCCTGGGCCTCTTCTCTGATTGAAGAAATGCAACATCTAGCAGACAAAACGCACAAGTGACGTTATCAGAAATATTTATGCAATGATGCTCCCTGCCTTAAGATGGCGTTTGCGGTACAACAGATGCACTCCATGCCACATGGGCAATCAGGAAGGAAGTAGAAGACGACAGAGAAGAACTCAAAGAAACAATTGAAAAATCATTGAAACAATCGGAAAGGGCTGAAAATATACCAATGTGAATTGGGATACCCCTACAAATCTGCATAAATTAGCCCGCTGATACTAAAGGATATGCATTGGCATCTCTGCATTCGTTTTTTAAATTTTAATCAATCAAATGAAAATTTGTCATGACGTACACAAGTCTGTTCTGTAACATTACTATTATTAAGCTAATAGTGTTGCATTATTATAAATGACTTTTGCTGACTTTTTAAAAAAGGGTAAGGGGTAGAAATGGAACTTTAAAATGAAATTTAAGGTATTTTGTAAAGTGTTGCATACACACAATGTGAACAATGATAATTGTTTTACAGAACATTTCAGGAAAAAAAAACATTCCATGGTTGGTGTGCAAAGACCTTTTGATAACTACAACAAAGTAGACCCATACAGTGATGCTAGAGCTTGGGGATCATCTAATGATGGACATTAAATTGTTTGTACATACATGGAGTTTATTTATTTGTATTTTTTTTTCTTGTCAACCAACAAAATGTACTGACTGAAGTGACTAAACCTTACTGTGTGATCCAACCTTTTCTAGATTTACCTCAGATGTTCGCTCCGTCCTCAGTCGGAATCTCCACCAGCACCGTCTCTGGTGATTGTATGTGCCAGGACCAGTCCTTTCTCTGGTCACAGCATTGATTTTACACAACTCTGTCCAGTCAATGTTCACCTCTCCTGCACTGCTGCCTCTCTTGTCACATGGACTCCTCTGAGGAAAAGCTTTGAGGACATGAAGGTGCAAATGACCCTTGGCTGAGAAACTATTTCAAACTAACTCTTTAAATTGAGAAGAATTTTTACTCTTGTATATGTTCCTTTAAAATTGAGTCTCTGCCTTATGTGTAAATGTCTGGGTGAATGAGGAGAATGTGATCAATCGTTAAACTTTAATTAAAGAATCAGTTAAGGGGTTATAACTCAGTTTCACTCTTCTGTAGCACTTTCTCTCATCCTCAGTGTCCCCCTTTTAGGTTTATTCATTATGCCCTTTCTGCAAGGGTCACATTCTCACTAAACGCCTCCATTTTATTTATTTATTTACTTTTGCAGATGGCCATCTCAGGTGTCTGGCCTCTTTGATATTAAAATTCGTATGCCATGATGGAGATCAACAGAAGAGAACATTAGTGATCATTATTACAGTTTATTGCTTTCATTTTTTTATGTATTTTCCAATAGGTCACATAGAACCTCTGGTTAGTTAAGAGACATTTTATTGTTTATTTCAAGAATAAATGTTTCAATTCTCTTGAATATGGATGCATCACCGAATCAGAGTTGCAAGAATCCATAAGGAAACAATAAAATGGGAGTCTTTGGTCAACAATGGAAATTACTGTCTCTTGTGAACTGCACTTTTTTTGACAATGATTATATTATTCCTGTTTAAATGAATTTAGACCTTTTTCTTCAGATATGCAAAGTTCTGTTCATATTATGAGCATTTAAGGGTATGTTTAGAAGACAGCAGCCGCAGCCAATTGAAAATCAGAAATTTAAACATTCCAAATAAGTGGTTTGGAGGATATAAATTAGTCTAGAATATGTATTCAGGCTTAAGTTGGATAATTTGATTTCAGGACCATATTTGATCAATTGGTAAAAATTTGTAGCCATGATAAGTCTGTAATTTTATGGGTGCACTACAGGGATGTAATGCAGGTTTTAATCATTTATTAAAACTTAAAGGCAAATGTTAGCAACTTCCTATTCCTTAAACGGTTATCACGTTATGTTATTGTTATTGTTGCCTGTTGTATTGTAGTTATAGGAAGTTATTTGTCCAGGTTTTATAATTTCCTAATGTTTAAAACTTCTTGAGCCTTCTGGAGATAATGTGAGCTTAATCAAAGAAATTTTAAGGGCCTCAATTACTTGCCTTACTTTACAGCAAGCCAGAGCATTGGACCACATGGACAGATATTTCTAATTCTACTTCTACCAGTTCAAGATTTTGGGGGTGTTAGACGACGTTACCCGGGGTTTAATCGATTTATGCTTGATGATGGTCTCCTCATCACCCCAATAGAGGGTGCGCATTGACGTTTGTTTCCCATCGGGCCTTGCCACCTTCATGGATTAGCAAAGCAAGGATCAAAGTGGATTGAATTAATACTTAACAGTTCACAAAGCTATTCTAATGATTACATGTTTATGTCTAATATAATTGGACTTGATTCTAAAAACCTCAATTTACATGAAGTTGAATTTGATTGAGTAAAAATGTTATCGCATTTTATTATAAATTTCCACAGTATAAATATAGTTGTTAGTAGATAAATAAACGTTATGGCACCCGTGGCCATTTTGTTTGTATTCTTAGTTTCCACTAATTGTCACGCTTTAAGCGTTTTGGATTTAAATATTTACAGAATACTAAAAATACAAAATAAACAGCGATTACTTAGAAAATAGATTACTAAAAACCAAGAATAATTCGATTAGCTTTCGTTTCTATATTAAAGTGGCGCTGTTTAATCTGTAACCATGGCAACGGTGCATCGCGCTACAAATGTAACGTCCCTCTTCCCGCTCAAGTGATTTATGAACCCCAACCTTTTCTCTCAAGGCCCAAATCTCCAAAAAGCCGTGCTTAAGGACATTTATATCGAGATTTTTACATGACATGACCATCATCCAGTAAGTAATTAACATTACATAACTGACTAGTTATTAAACCTGATTAGCACTCTAATGGGCGCTGCCGACGTCATGACGTATTGTTACGTACGCAGCGTCCCTCCGACGCGGTTGTCAAAAAACCCCAGCTAGTTTGTAAACAAAATCGACGGCAGGTTTTCTCGGGCATATTTCAGGTCTCTCAAACCTCGACGATGAAATTCATGTACAAAGAAGAGCACCCATTCGAGAAGCGGCGGTCAGAAGGGGAAAAAATCAGGAAGAAGTACCCGGACAGAGTGCCAGTGAGTCAGAAGCGAGATGTTATTTTTCAGGGCCTCGCTTTTCCTGATAACGCTAAGCAACTGGACAATTTTGTGACAGTAATAGTTCTTATATATAATATTCGCACAAAGAGACGAGTCGTCTGTAAAATATTTGGTATGTAACGTTAACTTTACGTTTTATAAATTATTGACATCTTTATACACTGTCCTTCAAGCGTGGAAGGACCAACGCTAACCGTTGGTGTCGGTTAACTGTAGCTTTATTCTCTACGTAGCATCGTCTAGATTAGTAGTGACGTATCAAAATGTTTTATTCTTTCATAATCTGTATAATATTAAAAACCTCGTATAAACATGAATCATTCGTTGTCTTCTGTCAGGACTTATGTTACAAACTCAATATTGATTTGTTTTTAACAGGTGATCGTCGAAAAGGCTCCAAAAGCCAGAATAGGTGATCTGGACAAAAAGAAATATCTTGTTCCATCTGATCTTACAGGTTTGTTTCCAGACAAAATATTATAATGTTTTGCACTCACCTCAAGGGTATAGTTTGATATAGATATGTGGTATGAGTAAAGTTGGATATTTTTTTTTGTGTAGTTGCTTAGATAACATAATTAAAATGGTCAATATCATCAGCACCTCACGACATTGTTACTTTATTTGCCATTTTAAGCTGAAGATTTGTATCTTGCAAAGCAAGTAATAATATAACAAGCACTGTCATTGTGTAATTGGCAAAAGAATTGATAATGCTCATAAAGATGGAGAAGGATACACTCATTGATCAAAGTGTTTTCTGCAGTGAGAAGCATTATCAAGAAGTTAAAAGAGTGGAGAATAAGATGAGCAGAGGCAGGAAATGTAATATTTCTAAATCTTTGGAAATTAAAACCAAGATTCTAAGGAAGGACTTGTCAAAGTTTAATTGATGTTTCAATGACGACAGTCATTTGTGCCATGCACAAGAATGCACTGCGAGGTTGCTCAGCAAAAACATTCCAAACCAGAATGAAGGTTGTTTTGGACACCACAGGGAAAAGTGATGCATACTGAAAGGTGTCTGTTGGTTAGATGTGACAAAGCTTGAGCTTTAGCCATAGAGATGTTGCATATGTTTGGAGTAAGAACAGAGAGCCCCAAGAACACCATCCCCACAGCAAAGTGGAAGTGTAATGCTGTGGGTGTGTTTTAGCTGGGGCTTTGAATCTCATCACATCTTCAAATGAGCAAAGGGGGTGTTTAACATGCCGCAGAGGTTTAATGAACATCAGTAGGCTAATAGTTTTGACCAGTAGTTATTTAATTTTTGTTGATGGATTTGTATTTGTAAGAAGAAGAGGAAATTCCACCTCAATTCTTCCAGATTAAACGATTTTGTTGTTCTGTTGCACATCACTTTGGGAAATATTAAAGAAAGCATGCACTTTCACACCAGGCTAATCATCTTGCTTCAACTCTATATGCTGAAATACAGTATCACAGTAGGATGTTGGAGTTTGACTCATGTTCTCGTTTTTGAAGTGGGGCAGTTCTACTTCCTCATTCGAAAGCGGATCCATTTGAGGGCTGAAGATGCTCTCTTCTTTTTTGTAAACAACGTCATTCCTCCCACCTCAGCCACTATGGGATTGCTCTACCAGGTTTCTATTTCACACTAAAGCATTTAACATGTTTCTTAATAAATATTATTTGTCTTGTTTACAGTAACTTTTTTGTGTTTTAGGAGCATCATGAAGAAGATTTTTTCCTTTACATTGCCTACAGTGATGAGAGCGTCTATGGGGATTTGAGAGAAGTGTAACTTATTTGCTCTTAACAATTCCAAAATTTAAAATAAAATGATCAAAATCTAAGGCCACATGACGTGTACACTTTGAACACACTTTCAGTCCAACTTTGGTAATTAAGTCCTTGCTGCATTTTGCGTTCACACAGATAAATCTGGCTGCTTTAAGAAATTCGTTGTAGCCTAGTCATATATGAAAAGCGTTTGTGGGTGGTCTTCACTTCTCTCTGTGCTCTTTCACTCCTTCCAGCTCCATCATGCGTTCTTCCACTTCCATGCTGCTGTTGATCTTTTTATGTTGTTAGCTACCATTTTGCACAGACCAAAATCAATGAAAATATTGGACTATCATACTATGTGTGTCAGCGATTCTGTTGTGAAAACGCCAAACGCGTGTTAAAAGATAGGGATTGCTGTTGTTTGAGTTTACTGGGATTAAAAATCAATTTGTTGTTGAATTGTTTTTAGGAGATAGTCAATTTAAAAGTTCTCAAGAAGATATGTATTGCATTATTCATTTAATTTGTCTTGGTCAAACTAAAAAAGCTCTAATTGTCATGGTCACTAATTTTAAGCTTGCCACCACTATAAACCTAATTAAAAAATGCTTCTTTGAGTCTTTGATTTTGTTATTTGTGCAATGCAGCTCTTATCATATGGCTATTACTATGCTTTTATTTCTTCCCATAGATTTTAGACTTACACATTAAAAAAATAGGTTGTGGGGAAAAAAATTCTAAAGACATTTTTAAATAATTGAATTATTGAAAAATGTAGGCTTCTGGGTCAAGAGCTACATTAAAGAATAACTAGATACATGAAAACTTTGATATTTGTTATTGGTTGCTGTATAATTGCTATTGTAATTTTTCTCAATTTAAGTAATTTGCATATAATATTTTTGTGTGTAGTCACTTTAAGCGTCACTGCATCTGAAATAAGAGTACTATGTTGTAGGAATCTAATTTGTGAGGAATATATTTATCTAATATATCTCATTTTATAAGTTACTATTATGTGTCAAAATGGAATTTAGATGTACTACGTTGACCATATTGTTTTGATCGGTTTGCCAACCTTCGTCAGTTCCCTCTTTGTCTCCCTTTGAGAATTTCTCTCGCATTGCACAAATGGGACTGAGGAGTGTGGATGAAATGTACACTTTCAGGGTCTCGTCAGAGGTGGTAAGTCGTCTTGTCGGGGTTTTCTTACTGCTTTTCTAATCTTGAGAATTCAAATGTACAGTTAGACTTCCCTAATGTTTTTTTGCATACTAGGAACAAATGAAGTATGCCATTCCAAAAAGACCAAATGTCAAACATAACTATTCATAGATGGTATAAAACTCCACAATCTGTAAAAAAAATTGACAAAAAAACACAATATGAGAGCAACTTAATCCTAGTCTGACTAGAACAAGTTTAAAATTCACACCTCGTGGTTATCTTGATTAACAAAATGAGTTCAAATCAAACAGAAATAAGACATTAAATAGATGTCTAACAGTGGGGACTTTTGTAGATTTAGTGCTTGATCTTACCTCTTTCATTAAGACGTAATAAAATAGATCGTGCATTTCAGTTTTTTATGTTTACTGTGGTATTCGTCTCCCGAACAGTGTGCAAGATGGCAAGTGTAGTCTATTTAGTACAGGCACATCATTAGACCACGCCCACAGCGGAAGTGTATCAAACTGGGTTTCCTGTTGCTTTTATTTGTGTTGTCGAGTAGCACACTTGGATATTTTTATTAAAAGAAAACCTTCAGACAAGCTCAGCATATTTTTAAACTCAGAAACGGACAAAAGTGCGTTAAACGAAGATTCCACGAACCTAATTTTATGTAGAGCGCTTATTTTGCAAGCTAGCTGAGAAAGCTGTTGCTATAACGTTAGCAGTTAGCATGCTCGCTTTAGCTGTTAGCATGCTGGCGTGAGCTAGGTGCTCACGGAGCTAGAAAACACACCCGACAAAAAAACTTTTGTTTTGGACAACTTTTTGGAAGTGGTTAATACTCTGGTTACAGTAGTAAGCATTGCCAGCTAGCTTGTCAAATCGCTGTTAAAGCTAACCCAGTGCAGCCAGTTTTCTCATGTAACGTTACCGCAATATATTGCTTCATATCACATCTTTCTTTTAACTAATGTTTTTTTTCTCAAAACATTAGTCTAGCGTAATCTTTGATATATACTTTTTAGAGTTGATATGGTAAGTTTGTCTAAAGTGCGTTAGCAAGGCATGTCGACTTTTTGACAGCTGCCTAGGTGTCTGTGACGTCAGTTTTTACCTCTGTATATAAAATAACGTTAATGATTGTTTTATTTCTTAACTTTGTGAATGAGTTTGTTTAAATCCCTGAGTTGAATACCTGATGTAAAAAAAATGTAGAATGCTTTGACAAAGTTGTTTTTTATGTGTGATGATTTTACTTGCAATCTTTACTTCAGCTGGCACCACCAATCCCTACCATCATGCCGGCTCTTCTAGAGAGGCCCAAATTGTCAAATGCCATGGCACGTGCCTTGCATAAACACATTATGAGAGAGAGAGAGCGCAAGAGACAAGGTGAGCCTTCAAAGCTTCTAATTATATGTAAGTTTGTTTCATAATAATTTTTTCTATCACGTCAATTATTCATTTCAGAGGAGGAAGAGGTTGACAAAATGATGGAGCAGAAGTTGAAAGAGGAGGAGGAGAGAAAGCGCAAGAAAGAGATGGAGGAGAGGATGTCCTTGGAGGAAACTAAAGAGCAAGTACGTATTTGTTTTATTGGAAATAATTTTAGTATTTACAGATAAATTTAAACAAATTTTTCAATCCATTTATGTTTGACTTCTTTCAGATTATGAAGATGGGAGTGAAACTGCAAGGTCTTCAAGAGGAGAAGCACCAGCTCTTCCTACAGCTGAAGAAAGTTTTACATGAGGAGGAGAAACGACGACGGAAAGAACAGAGGTGAGCAATGCTATAGATGAAATGATCTACAGGTAAAACTGACATGGTTTCTTTTACCTTAAATTTATCCATATAATGTGGACATTTACAAAGAGTACAAAGTGCATTCTTGCTTTTAATTAGAACTAATATGATGGTTGCATGACAGAAAGCGATGTTGGTAGAGAGAGAAAGGGAAAGTTCTGGAAATAACGTTGGGTTTAGGGTTATATGTCCAGCGCACTGTCCACTATACCACGGACCGGACACAAAGTGATTTGGCTAAGAAATGGTGTGATTCTTACTCAATTGTGTTGATTCAGAACAAGAACTGGTTTTCTGGTTAGTCACAAAGAGGGTAAACCGATAAAGTAACTTCTACTTTCATCATTTCTGCAATGTATTTCAATCTCTCATCATAATTTCGATGTTTATGTTGGCAGGTAGCCATAGGATAAGCAGAATTATCATTTAATTATATATTTTTTTGCGTGTTAGTTGAAGTTGACGGCGGGTGTGGGTTGTTTAAGCATTGACCCACTGGTTTGAGCTCAAGTACAATTACTGATGGTAGTAGAAATGGAAATCAGCTTTATTACACTTCGCCTCACTTCTATGCCTCTCGGCCCCAAGGCTGCCCTTCAATAGTGCTCAGCTTTTTAACTTTAATTATCGTTAGACATAAGAAAGCTTGTAAACTTCAAGTAATCGTTCAATTCCTTTAAAAACAAGTACAATTCACACTTAAGCTGGTGGATTTGTGGGGGTATGTGACATGTTCCACATTTTTGTATCATCAGTGACATGACGACTTTGACATCAGCAACTTACCAGGCGAACATGCCGCTTCACTCTGGACAGCACCTGCTTAGCATGCAAGGTAACCTTTTAAAGAAACATATAGACATTTTAGTTCCTAGTGTTCATATTAAAACTTAATGTTACCCCTTTCCTTTTTTTAATTTAGCTGGTCAGGTGAGTCATGGACGTCCTGGAGCTCTGCTTGGGGAACGCAGTAAACAGCTCTTCCAGTCTCCAGTCATTCCTGTGAGTCTACAACAAACTCTTTTTTTTTTAATCAATGAAATGGATCCTTCTGAGTTGCCACTTACACTTATTAGAGGTGGAGCTATGGTTGACCTTTAATCTGACCATATTTGGAGTCTCTACTTCAAGCTTTCATGTCATCGTAACTCCAAGTTTGAACTGCAAGTCTTTGTCATTTCATTTCATTTTTAATGGTTTCTTACTTTAACACAAATCAATTTCACTATATGATGAATGCTTTCTCACCATTTTTATTTTTTGCAAGCTCCTTCTTGGCCATTGAGATCATCGACTGTACAGACTACAAGTTAAATCAAATGGTTTTTTTTAAATAGTTAGTAAAGTATAATAACGTAGCACTAATATTGTCGTAAGTCTATAACTCCTCAGCACTTTTACGTATTGACACAAAACTTGCTATATGTTTGAAAAAGCATAATTCGGCACATATGTAGAAAAAAATAGGAATTTGGGGCATTAAGTTGGGTTGGACCATGTCCAACTTGACCTTGTGACCCATTTTGGGTGTCAAAATTGTTTGCAACAATTTTTGTAAGGTTTGTAGTATTGTCAAAAACGGTGTTGCCTTTTTCCTACGTCAAGTTGAGAACACAGACAGCAAAATTGCCACATTTGACTGAATTTCACATTTGATTTTGGTTGAAAACCTCCCAGATTGTTTGCACGCTTTCACCAAATATGAATTTTTCTCAGCAACCCTTCAATTTATTGGCACCAAACTTGGTGCGGGTCATCAGTACCTATTGCTGACCCTAAAACATCAGTTTGCAACATCATTACTTGAAGGTTAACAATTATACATGTTTTAATATGACTGAAGCCAACTTGCATTGAATTTGTTTTAATTTCTTCTTTTAAATATCTTCAGTTACCTGTACAATATTTTTAGCCCTCTGTCACTGCTTAGCAGTTATATTTCATTCTGTATCCATACATTAATTTAAAATGCATTTTCTCTTGGCGTCTGCAAAGACACGGCATTACCAGTCTCAGCCCGGATTCAGTGCAGGTGGAGCAGAGCATGGCCAGTACTCAGGAGCCCAGCCTAGTCACAGCCCTTATGGAGTCTCCCAGCCCCCGCACACATCACCCTTTGCCTCCGGGCAGCCTGTGCCTGCCAATTATGCCAGTGGTTCCCAACTCAGAGGTGCTTTTTTTCTGTCTCTGTTATGCTGTCTTTGTTTTTTTTATTCCAGGGAATTTTGTATGCAATGTTTTCTTCTGTTTCCAGGTGCATCAGCGTTCCAGGCCATGCAGTACCTGCCCCATCAGCAGCCGGGATATGCAGTTCATAGTCACTTCACTTCTCAGCCAGGTGTGGACCCAACATTCAAAGAGTGTGATGTCATCAACATTTAGTATGTAGGACACAAACTGAAATAACCTAAATAATTGTGTTATTTTGATTTTAAAGAAGTAATCTACTGTTTTTAGGAAATACTTAAAAAATGTACTCTATTAAAACATCACATGTCTATTACATTGCACTGTTACAATGCTGATTGGCATCCCAGCTCATTTTAGTCAGCTGGGTCTTTCGCTTACAGCTTTTTTGTTGGTCAAACTATTAAAAATAA
Source organism: Danionella cerebrum (assembly GCA_007224835.1). Taxonomy (NCBI): domain Eukaryota; kingdom Metazoa; phylum Chordata; class Actinopteri; order Cypriniformes; family Danionidae; genus Danionella; species Danionella cerebrum. Next base: position 346,943 of record SRMA01026617.1, on the reverse strand, counting down.
AGGCCATACACTAGTTTCTAGTGGCTTTAGTTGTCTGAAAAACTGACTTTTAGTAGAAATACGATCATGTCACAAAATTGTTTCTGAAACTATGTCTGAAAACCTCTTTGTGCCGTTACACTGCCCCTCCCCTTAGTGAGGACTTGTGCCAAACCAGGCACAAGAAAGAGAGTGCGTGAAAGAGAGACTGTTCACAGGCTACAGTTCTTGTTCAACATTGTGATTTTTTTTTTTCCAGGTTACATCCCCAGTGCTGGGATTCCCCTTCAGAAGCAGTTGGAACATGCAAACCAGCAATCTGGCTTTACAGATTCTGTAAGTAGTGACCTTCAACAAGTGTAATCTTGAACCAGAAAGGAGTTTCTGTTTAGAGAGACTGTTATCGTTATTAAACTGTCCTATTCACTGTTTCAGAGTCCACTGAGGCCCATGCATCCACAGGCTCTTCATGTCAGTGCTGCAGGTTTGATGCCCACTTCCTCTATTGCCGTGCAGATCCCTCCGGGCAAGGTCAGACCCAGAGCAGTTTCATTAATCTTAACAATCTGTGGAGGAGTACGTATTAGAGCCTTTGCTCAGACAAAGAAATAATTTCAAGGGGTTATTACTGGATTTTTTTACTTTGCTCGTGGACCTCCAATTATATGGATGTAGTGTTGCTTAAAGCATTGTGGAATTGATTTAATGCACATTTTTTTTCCTGGCTGTTAAAATCTTTCGCCCAGGGTCTGGAATTAACCGTGTAAGTGAAGCTCGGACACTAAACTGTTTTAAAAGAGAAAAACTTCAATCTGAGCATTGTGCTGTCTCCCAGAAAACATTCGATGCCAGAGAGTTGGTTCAGGAGCAGTTAAAACTTAATCTTTTAAACTTCTTTTTCTCAGTTTCCTTGGCTTTCTCCCTCTCACATGCAATGCACACTTGAGGGACATGCTGTTATATTGTCAGGGCTGTATCCTGCTTCTTAAGCTACATAAATCCCTTTTAAAAGCATCAATAAGAAACTGAAAACATGACAGGAATAAGAAACTTCCTCCTGGCAGCACAGTATCATTTAAGGTGGAACTATAAGTGTCTTTAAAAAGTTACATTCAGCCTCATTTTCAGACTAATTTTAAAGAGCAACAAATATGAGTAATTAGAGATATTAAAAATAAGTGAATACTGAAATCTTTTGAAAATAATCATGTAATGTGAAACATGGTCAATTGTGAGCTGATTGATACCTGTTACCTCAAGCACAGAGTTCCACAAAATACATATTAATAATTGAAAAACAACCAACATAGCATTGATAAACACATTAAGAAGGAATTAAGTTACTTACAGTAACTTGTAAGTTTATTCACGTCAAACAAAGTTTCAGCTCAGCTTCTCAGACATACATTTTTCAACATAGTCCAGTGGGATTTTTGTAGGGTAAAATAGTTTTACTTTCAATAGTGTATAGTGGTGGTGTAAAGATGGATATCATAATTCTATGTCCTTAACACAATGTTAATCACAATGTTTACCAAAAATTGTAGCATAGTTTTACATGAAGCTGATTCAAGATTTAAATGGTCATTGGTAAAAATAAATATTTTAAAGGCTAGCTGTAAAGCCCAAAATGTCAGCATCTTTTTTGATACAAATTTAGATTATCCAGAATCTAGGGGGTGTGATCAGTCTTTTAATCTCAGAAAATATATTGTTGCACCCCTAGTGTATGGCAGTTTATTTTTATTGTCATACTGTCCCTTACTGTTGGTGAATAACTAAGAGCATAACAACATAAAACTTATGGTGTGATCGTTTTAATCTATCTATAGGGGTCAAATACTTTTTTCTGTCACCTAATTTCTTCTCAACTATATATCTAAAGCTCTTGTTGTCTTCTTGATGCAAGTTTCCTTTTTAATGTCGTTGTACAGTCTGCAATACCATATGCTCATCCCCCGAGACCAGCTTCCCCAGGTGCATTTACTCATGGAACTCCCTCACAACAAGCGCATGCCGTAAGTTCTGCCCTTATTATTATTATCATACCCATCAAATCTTCCTGCAAAGCGTTTATTTTTGGGATTTCATTAACTGATACATTTCTCCTCTTGTTGTACAGGCTACATTTCAAAGTTCCTCCCAGCCAAGCCCTCGCCACACCTACCTCTCTCACAGCCAATCAGGGCAGAGATTTTACCACCATGGCAAATAATTTCTTTGTTTCAGACAAACGCAGAATGTTCGAGGTAGAAGAAAAGATGCATCATTTACAGCTTGTCCTACAAGTCATACAAGCCAACGCTCAGCTTGAGGACGGACGATATGATTGTATTGATATTTTATGTTTTCTTCACCCAACAGACACGTATTTGCCAGAAAAGGAAATTTGTCACAATTACCTCTAGTTTTGATTGAAAATTGAAGGCAGTGACCACAGCTGTGCCAACATTAGTAATGCAACACAATTTCCTGTAAATTGCGGATCATAAGCTAAATCGTGTTTTAAAACAAATAATCATAGATTTTAATGCCACACCCTTCACCAAAATCTCACTCCAGCGCAACAGAGTTAAGCTGCAGCAACAAACTATTGTTTTCAAACAATTTTAATTTGTAAATCTAACTTCTTTTTAGCTAACAAATTGAACTTCACAAAATGTACCTCAAAGTGTGCATTTTATTAATCTGTTTAATGACGCTTGACCAAATAATATTAAAATGTGAGTTAAAAAAAACTGACTGTTTCTTTTTGACAATGTGCAACCAAACTGCATTTAAGACATGCGAAATCAGACACAGGGCTGTGTATATATTGAACATTTGTGCACCTAAATTGTAACAGTGAGCACTCTAATCTGATTAGCCACGTTTTAAAAGTTTAATATTAATCTTTGTTTATGCCATGACCTGGATGTGCATTGCAGGTCAGAGTTAAACTTTGGCTTAGAATTGAATTTCCACTCTAGGAAATGTATGTGTATGAATGGTGGTCTTTGGGAGCATCTGTGCAGTGTTTCCACAGGATAATTGTGCTGTAAAAAAGATAAAAAAATAAAATCAATGGTGTTCCATTATTGATAAAACAACTTATTTTGTTCAGGTTAAAAATCTTAACCAAATAATATTTGGTGTGGTTACCTTTCCCTTCAAACCCACGTAAAGGTACAATTGCACAGTCAGGGATTTTGTAGGTTTATAGTAAAGTGTGTGATAAACTAATGAATCCAAACAGGTGCTAATGAAATAATTTTTTTAACAATAAACTGAATTGGAAACACCTGTGAAGAAGGCTTAAAACTAGTTAAGGAAAAGCAGTTTCTTGTGGTACAATTGAGCACATCTGCAAGACATAAGGTAGTTATACAGAATCAACAAGGTCTCTCCCAGATAAGGATTTCAAAGTGGATTGGGGTTTAAAATGAGCTGTTCTCACTTTTTTTAAGAATCCTAAAAGAAACGGCTTGTCCTGCGGCATGGGGCAGTTGTAGTGTGCAGGACACATATGTGCGGTTGCACAGGGCTGACGCGAGTTTAAATCCCGAGCCTGTTGTTTTTCCCATCCCATGCCATTCTCTCTTCTCCTGATTTCCTGCCACTCTCCACTGTCCTATCCGTTAAATGAAAAAAATCAATAAAGGCTACGGCCGAAAAGAAAAAAAACTGCTGAAGATTGTAGACACAGTTGTTTGCCAAGAAAACATTTGCGAGTCACTCAAGCAAGTTACTGTTCAAAATCGGAACATTGTGCTCAGAACGAACAGAAACCAATGGGATTCAGTTAAACCTATTTACCACCCGGAGACGTCTGGTAAAAATTGATCTTCATGAAAGAGTTAAAAAACATCTTTGAAGGGGTAAAGTATGCCCACAACGCAGTATTGTTTCCCAAAGAGAACCCTGATGGGTGATGCGTTTGAACCTAGTGCTAAAACTGAAACAAGCTATGTCAAAAAGTGACCAAGTAGTTTATTTTTTTAGTTAAGATAAAAGTATAGCCAATAATTCCAAACAACCAGTACTTAGTCAGGTCAGCTTTATTTGTATAGCACTTTTCCAAAGAGGATCTGACCAAAATGTTTCACCGTAAAAATGAAACATGGTAAGCAATGAAAACTTATCTAATACATAAAAGAAATAAAATAATAACAGCATAAAAATGAATAAAATACAGTATATAGACTATGAAAGCAAGCAAAGATATTGGTCCGCAATAAAAACAAACAGCCAAATTCTAGATCAAGGAAATATGTTTTTATATTTGATTTAAAACCAGAAAGAGCATTCCAGAGGTGAGGAGCTGCCATGGCTAATAAGGGGGTCCATAGGTTGTGGATGAAGATTTCAGCTGTGTTCTGTCTTTCAGAGTTTGCAGGAACTTTAATTATGAATATAACACTTATCTGACTCCATATTTTAATAAGAAGGTTATTGTTTACCTTTGTCATTAGCTTTGATTGAATCTATGGTGGCCGTGCCCGTTGGCATGTTCATGGTTAGAACAATTTTCCCCAATCGTAGAGCATCCAATCGCTAAACTTCAGAACTCCACAAATTCATCAAAACATTTTGGTTCCATAAATGGATACTATTTCATAAATACTATTTTAGGCAGTAAACAGGTTCTGTAGACTATCTTCATAGTCTTCTGTAACTGTGTACAACTTAATTAATGGTAGGAAAATTCAACTGGAGTCAAGTCCCTTCATGGTTCATCTGATTTCCGCTAAGAAACAAGTCAACCTGAAACTCAAATTGCATACAGCCTGTGACATCTTCTACACACAAATTTTGTTAAGGATGGTTCCAAGCTTTAGGAGTTCTGAAAACTTTTCAGTGCCCATAGCTTTGAAATTCACTTCCACTGAATCTCATGGTGATTACTGAGTTTTGGTCTTTCAAAGGAAAGCTAAATACACAGCTACGTTTAAATGGCATTTGGCGATGAGTAAAGGTAGCGTTGCTGTTTTAATTTGGTGTTGGTGTGGTGTTGTATGTGAATGTTAAGCTCGTGTGAGTGTGTATCATGTTTTAAGCCTGTTCAGCGCCAACGTTTGTAGTTGTAGTGTTGCGCTTTATAAATAAACTTTGTGTTTATTGATTATCAACTTTTACAGACATGTAATCTTGCAGGCAGTTTTCCAATTTGGTGATCGCCTCCTGCTGGTGTGGGGATGAACACATTTAAAGTCGTGGCCTAGTGGATAGGGTGATTGACTGGAGATCTACAGGTTCGATCCCCAGCTCCATTGGGAGTTGAAGATGGGATGAGTGTTGAAAGTCACCTTCCTTACAGCCCCCTTATGGCTGCCCACTACTCCGGGTGTGTTTTCACTGCTGTGTGTGTGCACTTGGATGGGTTAAATGCAGAACACAAATTCCTTGTATTGGTCACTCCATACTTGGTCCTAATGTCACTATCACTTCACCAAATGGTCATCTAGAGGAGAAAACACTGCCAACCAAATGGATTCCATTTAAAAGCATCCTGTTGGTGCATTTTAACGGTGGTAATAAAATATTCCAACTATATCTATATTCAAACTGTTTAATAAAAATGAAAGAACATTCCAAATTGTTTTTAATGTGGCCGAATAATCACATTAACCCTTTAGAAGGAAGTGATGAGTTGATCTCTAGATCTCTTTTTTTGTAAACGTCTAAGCGATTCAGATACTATTTAAGTGTGTGGTTAGCCTTAGGATTGTTTCTAATGGTCCTCGAAAAACTTGGCAGGAAACTGTAAAGGGAAGTCGTGTCGGTTGGTTTCCGCACCACTCCGTCCTCACTGTCCTCAAGCTACTTAATGTTCTGAGAGATTAAATAATATTCATAAGTTATTTCAGTCCAGAATTACATTAAGGCTGATTCATGATCAAGAAGAGACCTTGTGTTGGAATGCGTTGTTCATACATGTTGAAGAAGAGCATAAATCAGCGATATCTCTAGTGAGGCTCTAGTGAATACAAATATAGCAGTTGAATCACCTCCAGCTGGTCCTCCCACTTACTTTAGATATTTGTTTGACTTCTTTGTCTTTCTCTCCAACCGAAAGAAGGAACAAAAATGACTATGCAGCACCAATCTAGAGTGACTTCAACTCAAAACCCCAAAGTCATACTTGTCTGAAAGGAACTAACAATGAACCAGTTCATCAACGGTGTAAATAAGCTCAGAGTTAGTCATAATCTAGCGTTCCGTTTACACATGCAGCCAGTTTCTCTTTCAGACTGCTGGTTAAAAGCTAATGAGGAGGGTGACATTAGAGGCAGCATGTGACAGAATGGCTTAGAGGGTTCAGAAGAATGAAGATAAGACAATAAAAACGTTTTATTTCCTCTCATCGGTTTTTGGTTGAGGGATGGAAAGGATCAGGAGGTTTTGTATGCAGGCTAGGCACTGGTAAGAAACTAGGGCGGAAGTCGACAATGCAGTTTGAGCCGGTATGAGAAGGAGAAGAAGGGAGGAGGGAGAAACCGAGAGAAAAGCCTCTCATGACTCATGAGGATGGAGCTTCTTTAGAAAATCCCAAACTATACTTTTATCGACCGGACGACTTCAAACTTCTTGGTTCAAGTACAGTTCTTTTTCCTGGTCAATGTTGTGTTATTTAAAATGTGCTGAACCAAAAGGGCAGCGGCAACCACTGAGTCATTCTGGCTGTTCGGGCTGTTGGTTACTTATTGGACCTGACTAGCGATATCTTCATGCTGTAGTTTTGGTCTTCGTAGAAATCAAGTAAGTGCAACTATCTGAGTTTTATTTTTTCTGTCTTTGTCATATTTTGGTTTAGCTGTGAATTAATTGGTCGAAATGTCTGTTTCTATTCGTTTATGGTAATTATTCCTGAAAAAAATTTATGAAATGTCGTCCATTCATTGGTTTAAAATGGCGTACACAAAACGATTGGTTGTCGCTTGACCACCCTTTGTGACGTTTTTCAATCTTATTTGACCAGTTTTCTGCAAAAAAAAAAAAGTAATTTAGCCGCCTTTTGCTTCAAACTTGTCAAATTAAGCCACTCTTCATTAAACGTTGAATAATTTCTGATGATGGAACCTGTGTATCCTTCGACTTCATATTCGGGGTTTGAGAATTTTATTCCAAGTTATGGGACTGAAGCTCCAGCCTTTAACAGGTGAGTGGATGAGAAGGTTGCAGACCTAAAGAAACCGTGTAAATGTGTTTAAAACGTGTGATCTAATTTCGTTTATTTCTATTTTTACAGTTTTTTTTCGTATATTTTATACATTTTTAAAAACTTGTATTGTTTATTTTGGTGGAACTAACTGTGTGCTACATGTTAAGTAACACGTGCTTCATCTGAAATGTGTCGAGACAGGAGAAACAAAGACAATGGTATATTTTCATCATAAAATGTATTCATAGTTACTTATCTCAACCAGTTAACGAAACACTGGTTTTAATTTGCAATGTGCAAAAATACATGATTTTAAAAATAAAGAAATGGGTTATTTATATATATATATATATATATATATATATATATATATATATATATATATATATATATAGACAGATTCTAGATTAGCTAGATTAGGTTCTTTTCATAAGATTAAATATTCATAAGAAAACAGTCATAAAACATGGTATAGACTGGTTTTACGTTCTCCTCTTTTTGTATTTATATTTTTGTGTAATGTAACATTTTGTTCATAAACATTTTAAAATGCTTTGCATACATCATGTATGCATGAAGACATGTAAAACTTGAAAAAGAATGATGCGTATGACTAATTTAGCCTTTGTTAAAGAATTACTTAATAATCTATAGTAATTACCAGCATATCCTGAATTTAAAAAAAAATATAAAAGTCCTGTATGCCTAAGAAATGTTGCTACAGACAATACGGTGAAAGACGTTTCCATAAAATGTACATATTTATCCAGTAAAATGTGTTCTCAAAACATTTAAATTAAATTATTTAATCTTTGAGTTATTTGGTCTATTCTGTCAATGCATTATTCCACATTAGATTTTTCTTAAAGAATATGAATTATACAATTTCTCTATATTTTATATTCTCTATATACAAAGAAATTAGCATGTAGACATATCATATGATTTTCCATCTTGCTAGGTAAAAAAATTCAAGATTAGATCAGATTAAACTTTTCATAGCATTCAATATTCATAGCAATATTCAAAAGAAACCACTTTATAAATCATTTAAAAAGTTATCCATCTTCTGAATCAAGCAAACAAGCCAGGAAGACATGTAATGCAACAAAACACTTTATCTAACAATTTTAATATAATAGTATATGCTCTTTACGTTTTAGGCTCTTGTCTTTTCGTATTTGTATGTTTGTGTAATATAAACATGTTTTTCTGATTATAAAATACGCATACATCATGCTTCCAGCAAGACATGTAAACCCTGAAAAAGAATGATACATTTGACTGATTTTAAACAATAAAAAGTCTGGACGTTTCAAAACAACTTTTTAGTAGATTCTGCACCTTTTGTAATGATTTACCATCTTGCTTCGGTCGAACTGCGGGTAAAACAAAATAAAAGACAAAATGGCTTTTAAAATGTTGATTTATTCCTTTTTGTTTACGTTCACTCGACGGCATTCGGTCAGGTGACACTGACGTCACAGACTCCGCCTTTAGGGGAATCCCCTCAAACTCCACGCGGCATGGTTTGGGTTAAAAAGGACCCGATTATTTTTGTTGTTTTGGTCGTTGTGTGAGTCACTTGCTGAGCAGCGCCAATCTTTCTAGAGTCAAACGTGTTTTGGTAAGTTAATTAGTACAAAATTAATTACATCAATACAATTAATTTACTTCAGAACGCGTTTAGCTAATTTAACTTTAACCCTGCATTGCGTTAAAGCCAGGTTTTAATAGATTTTGTGAATATTAATGCGTTTTATTTCCGATTTACCCAAGCATTGCTTGTAAATCTACGATAAATTTGACGAATTGATTGAAGCGGAAATGCACAAGTTAACGCTAGGCCTGACTTTTGTATCGAACGTAACCGAAACGTCTGCGGTAGCCTATTAGCAGGCTAGCTTAGCAATTTTCTAAGTTATTTATTAAACGCAGAATAACTTCTGAATGTATAAAGAATTTGTATTGTATATTTTTGAACATATTTTGCCAATTTTAAAACGAGAACACGTGCTTTGGCTAAGGCTGTTATTGGCTGGCGACTGCTGCTAACTTGTTAAAAACTGGTATGGTTAAATATCGCAATATACCCCTCCCCCCTCTCAATTTTGTACTTTTCTGCTCTATGATGATTTAATTTGATTATTGACAGTTAATTGTGTTTAATCTTGCAAACCTGTAACAGGCAAACCCGTAACATGGCTGAGATCAGCGACAGCCAGGAGTTCGCAGAGTTGTGGGAAAAAAATCTTGTGTAAGTTTGAAAGGAAGGACCACATTTTTACTTTCCCTCTTTTAAACACACCATGTTTATATTGTTTAACTAACTAAAGGCTGGCAAGTTTTGTTAACTTTTCCAAAGCTTCATATTTTATGGTTAAGCACGCGTCAGTTATTGCACCAAAAACTTAAACTACACTTTACTACATTTTAAACTTGTTTCGTGGTTGAACAATGATATTTTTTAAAAGTTGTTTCAAGATATAAGCGTGATTTCTTGAAATTGTGTTCAAGACAAAATGTATTTTTGTGTCTTCTTGTTTCAGTGGGTCGCTCCAAAGTTCAGATCAAGCGCAGTGGGATCTCTTTACTGAGGTAATACAAAATGAAAAATTCACATCTATGCTGCCATTACACTACTAGTGCAGTGTATTGAATTTGAAACAGAAACTACACTTTACGATTCGTTGCTATATTCATTCATTCATTTTCCAACCCGCTTATTCCCTTTTGGGGTCCCTGGGGCTAATAATGGTTCATTGTCCTATATTTAGTTAATTGGTTGTGCTGATGACCATCACACAGCCCTTCATTGTAGCCCCTAACCTTTTTCCAAAAAAGGTTTGGGACACCCCTTTGCATCAGAAGAATTTGTAATTGCTTCTATTCACATTCGCATGTGTGAGGCAGGACTATCAAAATCATTATTTTAGTGGTCTAGTGTATTTGTTTTGGGATTTCAAGTGTCAATACTGACAGAGACTGACTGAACCGTTAAATTTAAATCCATAGTATTGTATAAATGTTTAGATAATTCTTTGTATAAATATTTTATTGCACCTTCCTGATATCTGCTGCTCTATCTTTGTGTTTTCCTCAGGAATACTTGCCCCCTGCGTTTGATCCAAATTTGTTTGAGCTTGTTGGGGAAGACCCACAACCACAGACCAATACATCCACGATTCCCACTTCCTCAGACTATCCGGGGGATTTTGGATTTTGCTTGGTGTTCCCTCAGTCAGGGACGGCAAAGTCTGTAACTTGTACGGTAAGTAAAACACTCACAACATCTCAGTCTTTCGAGGTTTCCAAGTAGATTAATTCAGACATATCTGCCAAAATTTCTTAAAAGGTCTGTTATGCAAATTTTAGAAGAATTTATAATAAATAATTGAGCCCTCTATATTAGCACTACAATGCAGCATTAATTGTAAAAAGCCTTTGAATCACCTCTCATTTTTTGGCCCTGCAGAATGTGATGCGTATTGGATGCCAGTCGCAAGTCAACTAGAACGGGCATGTGTTTATTCTTTTCAATGGTGTTTTGTTAACATTATTGACCGATTTCAGGTGTTTTGTGCAATGCTGGATTGGTTAGCATAACCGCTAATATTGCTCTCTGCTCTGTAATGTTGGGTCTGTTGACCATTCTAAGTTGGTGATTGGGGCGATGTCATCGTCCATCGCAATGTTTCACTAATCAATGCCCAAATTGCTTGACATCACTCAACCCTTATGCCTATTACATTATACTTGACAGAAAACGCACTTTCTCTGCATAGTTCTTCAGCGTGGGTCAAAAAAAGGAATACAGGATCACAGAGGGGTCTGATGGTATGTGCAGTAAAAGGGGCAGGTGTGGATTGAGCCATTCTCCTAAATAATTTTTCACTACTGTGGCTTCAATGCTACTCCACCGGCACAAAGTACCCTAAGCCTAACTGTAATCCTAACGTGGTTTTGAGTCATGCTGTGTTCTGTTTTAGCTACTGTTAACTCCTTGCGTTGTTCCATGTTAATTTGTGAGCATTTCAACCATGTGAGTTGACCATAATTTCAATGGCGTGGTGACTGGACGTGCACAGCTTGATCCACAACTGCCCCTTTATGCATATCGCAATCATATACACTTGCAAACATGCATGCGTGAAAGATTCTAAATAAAACTTGATGCATGTTTTTGATGACGGAATGACACCAAAAGAGAAGTTGATTTAGCATAATATGGCCCCTTTAAACAAAGAGAAAACTGCATATAAAAGTAATCTGCTGTGTGTGCTTGTGTGTGTGTGTCATTAGCCAACATAATGCAAACAATTAGTATATATCTCACTGATGGCAAATGTTACGTAAGCTTGATTCTAGTTGGGATTTTAGTATTTGCAAATATGTTCAGCTTCTTGAGATCCATCACGTGGAATGGGATATTGAAGTAAAAAAGTATAATTTTAAAATAATAAGTCATATTGTACATTAAAATATGAATAGATGCTGACCTGAACTCCTGAAGATGAGTCTTTTTGGTGATCTGAATCGGAAAGTTGACGAGAGTCCACAAGACTTCATTCATTCACCTATTTCACCTTCCATCTCTTGACTAAGCACCACATGAGGTCAGCGAGAGCTGAAGTAGTCATTTGTCGTATCTGACATCGCATGTGGTCAAAAAAAAAAAGAATTGAATTCAGTTTCTTTCATACGGCATTGTCTTAAGGCATGAATGGGCATGTTCTAATGGAGACCGCCAAAAAGTTTACTCCGGTAGTGCTGGGGTTAAAAAAAAAACCTGGGCTACTCACTCCCACTTTTTTCCCCCCTCCTCTCATTTCATTCAGACATCGTTAAATAAGATATGTGTTCCATGATTCTACTTCACAAATGTAGGGTTTTTTACTCTTTGTATGACTAGATCAGATACCTCACCAAAAAACATCTTTTTATTTCTTTTGTTGAACGTTATAGTGAGATGTTAAATATGTTCTACAGGTTTCTAGCATTGCTTTAAATCTTTCGCCCGCATTCTTTTATCAAAAGTGTAAACGTTTGAGGGTGAAACTCCTAATTGGAGTAAACGTCCCTTCAAATTTTCTTGGTTAGTCAGAAAGCAGTATATATTACTAGTTCTCCATTTTGGAGAATGTTAATGGAGCTTGCCAGATTTATCATAAATGGAGCTTACAATTTCTACGTTAACCGATATATGAACATGGTTCTGAATAACAGAAGATGGCAGCATTGGTTTCCAGTTATTTCCATAGTCATTGATCTTAATCCTGAGGCTAAGCAGCTTAATTTCTGTACCTTTTCATGTCTCACTTAAACAGCATTATATTGTATTCAGCCCTATTTTCAGTAAAACATGCATAATTGACTTCCTGTTTTTGTTTTAGTGGAGAAGTAAAAAAATATATAGTTTCTTTTTTTTTATTATTTTTAAATTCGGTTCAGTGCAATTTGGACATGTCTGTACTTGTCCTCATTGAGTCATGGGGGAGGGGAGCTCCAAGCTTGCCTTCTACCACAGCAGAACCTGAAGTCTACTTGAATCTGAGCACAGATGGTAGACATCCTAAATTGACCTGTTTGACTGCTTGACTGGGTTTTTGAGGTCTATGATGCTGGTTTGGGACAGGATGAAAGTATAGCCAAATAAGTGTTGCACGGACTGCTTTAGATCAGAAAGGTAAGATGCTAAAAATGCACTTGAGCTCAGATGTGTTGGTAGACTTGATTTATAATTTTCTTTTGGGTGATGTTTATTTTATTTTTTACCTTAGATTTTCATATTTTTGTAAATGTGTACCTAAAAGCTCTGAACAAAGCTGCCACCGTTTTTAGTCACAGAATGCAGGATAAAGTTCACCAAAAGATGGCAGGAAATGTCAGAACTCTATGGGATTGACAGTAAATCTCTATACTGAAAACTGGTCAAAAAGTGGGAAATTTTTCAAAATATTACCTGGTGTATCACTTTGTGTGGTGGCAAATATGTACTTGGTGTCTTGCCTCTCAACTTTTTTTTTTCTTCATTGCAGTTTTCTAAGGATCTAAACAAATTGTATTGTCAGTTGGCAAAAACTTGCCCAATACAGATGGTGGTTGACAACCCTCCTCCCTTGGGCTCAGTTCTCAGAGCCACTGCTATTTATAAAAAGTCTGAGCATGTGGCAGAGGTGGTTCGTAGATGTCCCCACCATGAGAGGACCTCAGAAACTGATGGTAAACAAAACATTCTTTTGTGAATTTAATAATTTTTTTTCCTTCAGTAGAGACATTAAACTTCATGTATGTTTAACTTCTTGAATAAATTATTTAACAGGACTGGTTGCTCCATGCTCAGGGTTAGCTCCTGCCTCTCATCTAATCCGGGTTGAGGGCAACTCGAGAGCCGCCTACGCAGAGGATGAGGTGACACGAAGACACAGTGTTGTGGTCCCTTATGAAGCGCCTCAGGTCCGTTTCCATTATTGGTTGAATCTAATAGTAAATTACTTTAAAACATTGGGTTATATGTCAGTAGTTGTTGTTTTTGTGGTCACTCAATAGACGCTGGTTACTTTTTTGTTTGGTATGTGGTATCATTTTTTTTCTGTATTTGCTGTTGACCTGAAGATGCATAATTATGCGAGAGTGACATTTCATCAGACCCAATATGGAGCCTCTAACTTTTTGATCTCTTAATTTAAAAAGACATACTTTTTTGACCGTATGGATTTAGTGTTGATTTTCCTTGAGCTGTATCTCCTTGACCATTAGACAAATTGGCACCAAACTTGGTGTGAGTCATCAGTAGCTATTATGGACAACAAAACATCAATTTGAAACCACATAACCCAATGTTCATGATGGGTAGACCTTTTTAAAGCGCCCATTTTAACATTATTTGCTTGAATTAGCCTATAATAATATTAAGATGTGTGTTTTTTTTTTTCTTATTTATACGTCCATTTGACCTGGATTTTTATAACAAACCTGTTCAACAGGTGGCAATGATTGGAAAGGCTAGCAATTAAAATTTGTTGATGCATAAAACATGTTTGTATTTGTCATTTATGCTTTTCTTATGATGTGCTTCGGAATGCTGCCATTAGTTACTCTCTCTAGAGGTCTAAGTCCTATTAGAGAGCCATTGCTTATTACAATAATTCTCTTATTTGAGTGTCTTTTAACGTAAATGTCAGATGAATGTTAATTTGTCACTAATGTAACTTAAGGACATTAGCGAAGATTTGACATAATCTTGATGTTTTTATTATTAACGAAGAGCACAGTTGTTTTGATGAATGTAAAAATGGTCAGTTATAACTGTCTAAAAACATTAATGTAATCATATTTCCCTGCTTGTCCTCAGCTGGGTGCAGAATCTACCACTGTATTGTACAATTATATGTGCAATAGCAGCTGCATGGGTGGAATGAACCGCCGGCCTATCCTCACCATCATCAGCCTGGAGACTCATGAGTAAGTTGTTCATGTTTGTTCTTTAAGGGATCTGCATTGAGGAACTCAAACTCAAACCTTTTGCAGGGGTCAACTGCTGGGCCGTCGCTCTTTTGAAGTCCGTGTATGTGCCTGCCCTGGAAGGGACCGGAAAACTGAGGAGGCTAACTTCCTTAGTAAAGACAAGGAGGCAAAAACCCTGGCCAAACCAAGTTCCGCAACAAAAAGAAGTAAGTTGAGCAGCGTGTGTGGATTCCGTTTCATTGAGCTGCTCACGCTGCAGGCAAATGTTACATGGCAGGAATTAAATATATAATATATTATGTTTATTGATTTATATATATATTGGAGTTTGAATGCTGATGAAAAAAAAAACATTGCCTTGCACTGATTTATTTATTTTTTCTTCTTCACGGAATGTTACAACATGCTTTAAAGCTTTTTCTACTACGTTCTGTACGAGTACGAGCTCGGACCCATTCGCATATTGAGGCGATTCAAGCTGAACTTGAAGTTCCAAATTGCTGTAATTCCATGACTGTTAATATGAGGGGGAAAATTTTTTTTTTCTGTTTTAAATTGTAATAGATAAAAATTTAAAACGTAGATAATAGAACTCACTATACTTTGATTTTAAATATTATTAAACGGACGGGCTCTTTGGGGAAATGGGTCATGAATTCATTGCATTTTGTGGAAAAATAAAACTTAACATTCATTCCATCAATATATTTGTTTGAATAAAAATTAACAAAGTGCAGCAATAAATAACAAGTAAAAGTCTTTATACTTTATATGTCCCAAATTTGCACATGATCATCTATTCTAGACTCAAGATCGCTTACAATCTTCTAGCAGTATGTTCTCTTATTCATTTAAAAACAAATGTTAAATATTATTGATGAACTCACCTAGTGCTGCACAGAAAGTTGCTTTACAGACAGTTCAGAAATAAAAGCTTGCTTTCGGCTAAATTTCTCTCCTTTTAAACCTGTTTTCACTGTGACAGACTATCTATAGTCATGTGATTGAAAAGTGCGTCTTGGATTGGTCTTGGATGTTTTTACCTCATGGGTTCTCGTGCTTTGAGAATGACGCAGAGAAACAATACACGACCATTATCAAGTTGTCAAAAACTTTAAGTTTGTTTTGATGGTAACTCGATAATAAAGACTGTTATTACTCTCCTCACTTGGACTATAAAGACCTGCAGACCACTTTTTTATGTATATGTTTCTAGAACAAGCTGCTGCATCAAGAGAGCATCCACTTATTATGCTTAGAAATGTACACAAATTTAATTATAGATTAACCATACTTGGAGAACAGCTGCAAAAAAAATTTGGATTTGGGCATTTATCGTTATGAATGTGGTTTTAATCTGATTCTGCAGGTTTGACCAAGGAAGCTGGTTCCGGTGCATCAAAACCAGAGGGGAGCAAGAAGGCTAAAGTGTGTACAAGCAGCGACGATGAAATTTACACACTGCAGGTGATGCTTCATTCTTAACTAAACTAAAAGCAAGCATTTGGTTTGATTGGGTACAGTAAGGTTAAGCTTTATTTTAAATTTAATATCTGACCTGCTTGCATTGTGTGATTCGAAATTCATTTAGTTGCTCTACTTCCTGTGCACCGTTGAGGTCACATTCTTGGTTCCACCTCACTAGTGATGGTAACAATGGCTCTTTTTGCTCAAGCAAATGCTACGCTTTTTCATCAGCGATACAAGGCTAAGGAACTGTTTTAAAAAAATAAATAAATTCTTTTAAACGTTTGGAAGGCGTTGTCGGATTGCTTTGTATCTGCATGACTGTAATCTTTGCTTTCTCTTCCTTTAGGTGAAGGGAAAAACAAGATACAATATTTTAAAACAGATAAACGACGGGCTGGATCTACTCAGTGTGATGCCATCTGCTGACATAGACATGTATAAGCAGATGTAAGTCCCCTCATTTCAGATTTTACGTTCATTGAATGAAATTAAAACAGAATTAGCTTTGTGATTTGTCATAAGTACAAACTTTAAAAAAAAAAAACTTTTCAGGCTCACGCAGAAGAAGGACAAGGACCCCAAAAAGGGGAAGAGACGAATGCTTAAAGAAGAGGCTCGAAGCGACTCCGATTAAACTTCAAAATGATAATAACATCTGTCTGCCATGTTTGGCGGTTTCTTGTTGCCAGTATTTTACAACCAGCCTTTTTATCTTTTTAAAAGAATGTGCTCTTATTAAAACAGCTTCATGGGATTCATAGCAAGTGGTATTAGAAAGGACTATTCTGTTTTTTTTGTTTTTTTTTAGTTTCTATCTTTTCACAGTTTGTTTTGTAGAGCAGATTTTACAGAGTAGAACTTGCAAAATAGAAATCTTGTTTTCCTATTATTTTTCTTATGTCTAATGTATTTCTGACAATTTTTTATGGATTTATAAAAAAAAGGTTTAAGGGATTTCTTGTGGTCTGGTGTTTTCTTACCTTTTGGTGTGTGTGTGTAAGAGAACACAATTCTGATTGTCTGCATGTAAAAATATACTGTATTTAAATTTTCCTCTGACAAAAAAAGAAAAATATATGTTAAGATTTCTATTTTAATTTGATGAAACGTTAACAATTGTGATAAACAGCTTTTTGGGGGTTGGTAGTTCATATAAATATAAGCAGAACACAGAAATTGTTATCACCAAGGTGTTCAAGTATTTTTGTACAGTTCTCAGTAGGTTTAATAGTTTTTATCAAAAATACTTTGAAAGATTTAAGTTATAATTGCTTCCTTTACACGATGAAGGCATTAAGGAGAAAAATAGTCTTTTAACAATCGAAAAACATATTTTTTTCTAAAGTTATAACTGCGTGTGTGACTAGTGATTGCATGCATTATTTTAAAAACCCGCTTCAATTTAAAAAAAAAAAGCTGAGTCATGCATTTGCAAACTTGCATTTATCCATCCCATCTCAGATGCTTTACAATTTGTTCCTAAACCTGTAACTGAATATATTCATGTATCCTTTCAAAACTAAGTATGCAACTAGTCACCTGTTTATATCTCATATTTAAATCAATCTTATTCGTTTGATATAAACTAACCAGTTTAATCCCTATTGACCAAAATCTCTTATACCTACAAAATTTCCTAAACCCAAAGAAAATGGTGAGGTAGGCTAACTGGAGACTGGTGAGGACTGAGCGATGCAAGTGGGGTTCTTTGGTGCAACAGATGAGAAAAACAGACAGCAAACCAGAAAATGATAAACAGACCCTTAAAACAATATACAATCTTCAAACATCTGCAAGCAGCAATTAAAGGGCTGCAGCGTGTGTTGCAATATACACCACAACCAATACTGGTATTTATTGAAACAGAAATTATGGAACAATACAGGCAAATTAAATAAGGGAAACCGCAGCATGTGTCATGAATTGGCAATTGACTTTTTGTAGGTCTTAGTCCCTTACAAAAAAATTAGCAAAAAGTCTGAATAAAACTGTAAAAAATGGGATTCCTTGCTGGCACTAAAACTGGCACTGCAGGTTGCTCTCTAGATATGTTCAGACATGGATTAAGACACATGGCAAATTTGAACCTGATCAGACATTGCATGGCAGATCTATTAACAATTTACTGCTTAAGGAAAAATTGTACATTTCAACATAGTTTAATGAATTCATAAAAGGCTTTGCAATTTTATGGAGTTTGGAAATGAACAGATAATATCTCCAGAAGGAGCATGTCAAAGTATGATACAAGCAAAGTGGTCTTTTTGGAGTATTTGAGAATTGGACATAAGTTGAAACATGTTTGGTGGTGCACATCTACTTTTCAAACCCAAATTAAATTACATTTTCACCAGTTTAGTGTGCACAAAAATTCAGTGACTTTTTGAGCACATTTAGGCTCTCAAAAGCTGCCAAATAAAAATACTCAGAACAAAAACAATAGCAGTACTCAAGCCCTAAAAAGTGCTGAGCAGCAAAACCCCGACTAGCTATACTTTTGGGTCTTCCAGCATGACTCGGACCTAAATATTCCCTTAAGGCAATGCATCACCCTGCTCTCTTCTCCAAGATATTCAGCCGGTTGTTCAGTGCAAAGCATTTTGGGATTACTGATAGCAGCACTAACCATTACCACAAGTAGATACTCTAAATCTGATACTGGAGATGATTTTTTAGAATCTTCTACGTCCTCAAGACAGTTTTATTGATTGATGCAGATCTGTCCCGTTCAAAGAACTACAAGCCAACATCTGGATTGACTTCTGTGGAGGAAATTGTGATAAGGGTACGTCCATCCAGTGGTGCAAAAAGTGGATAGAGCTTTTCATGGAAATTTGCGGTAAATGTAAAGATGTGTGTTCGTGTCTCAACATTGTAGAAGGACACCTGGCCTTCCTCATAGTCCAGGTACACTCCAAGCCTCTTGGGAACAAATGACAGAGGTAGCTCTGTCTCTGGCTTAGTGCATGCATAAAACTGCCGTGTGCTTTTCCATAGAGTCCAAAATCCATCAGAAGGGTTCATGGGACTCCTGCCGTGCCTTTTGGAGGAGGTGGTGGTCACTCCAATCTTCCAGTAGCCATTGTTGGCAATGTCGACTTCCCAATAGTAACGACCAGAAGTGAGTCCTTCCCAGCCGAGAACACAAGGCCAACCATCGAAGCGCTGGGTACTGAACGCTACTTCAGTTTCATTCAGAGCTTCCTGTACCTTCTTCTTGTCGTCCGACAGCAGTAACCATGGGTGGTTGGTCATAGGGTCCAGTGTGATGTCCACTAAACATGATGTAATCAAATGGTATAAAGTAAATACTGAGTTTAACCTGGTTCCAAAAATGGCTTAAATAGTGTTAATACCTGAAGCACTGAGAATCCATCTCCATACTAAGAAGAGATATGATAAAGATCATTAGTGCAGTGATGTTATTATTCCACATATGTTTACCAAACAAATCAGTACCTGAATTTGGAGCGTACTTTGATGAATCTGTAAAGAGCACAAATTAAAAAAAAAATTATCTAAAATGGTTCACATTCAAAATAGCAGAGATTGCTAAAATGGACATGATTCGATTCGCCATGAAGATCCAAATTATTACTTTTTTTTTCTACAGACCACTTAGGGCTGCTGTGCTGAAACTGTGCAGACCACTTCAGACCATAATTTTTTTTTTTTTAAATAAAAAAAGCCAGGTTTGGTGTCAAAACACTAAAGCACTGTGAAGATATAGCCACACCCATTTTGGATTAAAATAAAATGTTCTTTTACCAAAAGCTAAATATCTGTTCTGTCTTCCAGCAGACAATGCAATAGAACAACAATGGGTAAAGTTTTTGGGGCCAATTTGAGCATTTTTTTACCTTTAAAACTGTTTTTGTGGCAATGCTTGATATAATTAGTGTTAGGGTTTTTTGCTGCAATAAGTGAACAATTGTTATGTTTTATAACAAAAATCAAAAGTAGGAGTAAAAAAAAAATCTATTAATGCCACCTTGTGAAATATGTATAAAAAAAGGTGGCAAAACTCTCCTAAACCTTGTATCAGATCTTTGAAAAATACAAGCCACATCACAGGTATTGTACTTCCAAGGGTTGTCCTTTCTTTTTACCACTAGATGACACCGATTTGAAGTCTGTAAAATGTAACTGAATGACAATTGTGCGTTTAAATTTTAATTACCTTTCAAGATATGTGCCATAATTTTTGAAAAGTTAATTTAAAATAAAAAATATGAAAACTAAAAACCTTTTAGAAACCTACACGTTATATTTGAATTCAAAATTAAATAATAAGTGGGTCGGATCAATTCTACTTAATTCAAAACTGCGGCTGTGATTGGCACACGCACCGGTGCGTGCATAGACTTATAAGGATTCATTTTAAATGGGAAGCGAGGCAGTGTGTGTATGTCTACATCTGTTAATCATCTCCATTTTATCAAAGACTTGATAGAAAACCTGGGGAATTGTTCACTTTATCACCACTTGGTTGTTTTTCTTTAATTGCTTAGTTATTCGTGGAAATTTTAAACAAGACACTCCATGAACCAACTCCATTGTGTTTTTTTTTACTTTTGTGTCTTTTGTATAGACTTTTTTTCTGTTGTAACAGTGAGACAACCTCTCCAACCAGGTGTCTCAAACCAAGCTTCCTGCTAAAGTCTACAAGCAGAGCCCCCTAACAACCACTTATCTCTCCCTTCATGAATATTCATTACATAACAAAACATGAATTACTGGAATTTTATTCATGTTTTCAATAGAGAAACAAGGTCTGCAGAGAAATCTAGCAATCACTTTTAGAAGTTAATTTCAGAAGATTTCAAAATGGACTTTTCTTCCGTATCAATCAAAATGTTTGCTTTTACATACTTTCTTGTGAAATTAATGCCAATGCTTCATAAGAGCTTTGGAGATGTATTAATATGCAAACCAGTTTTAATAGTTAGATGCCAATATTTGGCCAAAAAATATTCTTACTATTAATTATTTAATGCAATATAATGTACTAAGTCAGCTTTTAGGTACTAAATATAAAATAAATTCACCTATTTTCCAAGTCTGATGTTTGGAAAGGAGCCACAGCTGTGGAACAAGACCCTAAAATACACATAAATGTCAATTTAATACAATTCACAACCAATATAGCTTAAACACATGATAAACATTGAGTTCTTTATTTAAAACTACAATTTTTAGACTGTGTCAAAATACTTCATAATAAGGTAAAATGTAGTTATTTTTTGGGTGGGGTGTCATTGGGGCCTTTCTGAGTGGAATTTGCATGTTCTTCCCATGTTTTCCTGCAGGTGCTATGGTTTCCACCACGAGCCAAAAACAAACATGCTTCAGGTACTTTGGTTATTTGGGAGCCCTCCTTTAACCTAAACCCTGTGACCCCAATGGAATTAGGAGGTAAAGAAAATGAAGCGACAGAGATCATTTTGTCTTTTGCGACATTGTGTTCATCCAGAAACTGCCAACTGTTTACATAAGCAGAGATAACAGTATCTCTTGACCTCATAAAATCTTGACTTTTATTGTAAACTGTGGACTCCATGCAAGACGTAGATTATTTCTTTATCCAAGTCTCGTACCTGGTTTTCCTGCTTCAGCAGAGACCAAGTCAGAAACTCCAGAAATGGTAACAGACTCAAGCTTTTCCTTTTATTCAGTTCCAGCTGCTTCAGAAACAGAGCTAAATCATGCCTCCTCACACCACAATGCTGCACACAGGTGTCAGTGCCCACACACAGAACATAAGAAATCAATTAGTACTCATTTTTATGAGGTCAGCATCTTCTCAGCTCACCTCTGATACAGTCTGTAGCTCTTTTGCCCATTCCATGATCTTCTGCTCTGAGTGCTTGGCAGATACAGCCTGGTTCTCTTTCTGGACCCAGGATGCATCTCTTTCTTGTCGCCATGTGCCCTCGCTGAACAGCTGAAAGGTTAACAACCAACAATGAATGGGGAATGTTTCTACATAAATCAAGGTTATTAAACAAAAAAAATGTATTTTTTACATATTAGTCAATTTACAAATGCAGGAATAGAAAATAATTATTACTCACTGGAAGTTTTTAAAAATGTTATTTTTGTGCCCATAATAACAAGCGTACTATTAAGTTTCAGGTTTGATCTTTCTCTCTACATCGTCTTTTTCTCTCAAAGTTACCAACAAATAGCCTTGCAAGGAATGCAGGGATGATCTTAAAGAGTCTTGAAATGTGGAACCTCCAAGTTCTTAAAAATGATCTGGATTATTCTATGAAGATTTCTTGATAGACTGGCATGCAGAAATTTAGTAGTCACAAACGTACTCCTTCAGCTTTTTTGAGGCCCTGTGCCCACTCCAGGATGAGACTTCTGCATTGTTCTTGTCTGCGTGAATCTGTCACACTCATATCTGAGACACTGGCACCACACTGAAACAAAAAAACGGAATCTTTATTCTGAAATCAAAAACAGAAGGTGTCCCTTACCATTTTCAGACCACAACATCTACATTAAATATAGGCTATAGATAGAGTTATATCCATATTAAACATTAGTATCCTAGAAAGTAAACATGTAGCATTTATAATACTGTTTACAACATGAATTACTTGTTCACTTTTCTGAATAACTCGTCTTTATTGTGAGTTTTCTGCTTGTAAACCATAATAAATGCATTTCCTTCTGCTGGTCAATCTCTTTTAGACCTAGATATGTTAGAGACAGTTATCCTATCCCAACTCTCCTGGCCACAACCTGAACATTTCATTACTCAGTTTTGAAACACTGAATGTTCCTCCTCATCCCAACAAATGAAGTCAAATAAAACTGCAACCCGGGGCCAAGGTAGTAAATGAAGAGGAAGGACA
Source organism: Danionella cerebrum (assembly GCA_007224835.1). Taxonomy (NCBI): domain Eukaryota; kingdom Metazoa; phylum Chordata; class Actinopteri; order Cypriniformes; family Danionidae; genus Danionella; species Danionella cerebrum. The sequence goes on along the minus strand of SRMA01026617.1, from coordinate 324,020 downwards.
GGAAGGAAACAAGAAGACATATTAAGTTGACCCATATGTCATAGATAACAAAGCTTTCAAAAATGATGTATACAATAGTTGTTTTTGCATATTCAATGTTGGCCCATGCAATTAGGGTGGTCCCTGAACTCCTTCATATAAACTTTTAATAATTTGTTTCGATTATACATATAATTTCTTAATTATTGTGGAACAGTTGGATAAACTGGAGAACGGTGATGTAGAAATTTACAGTTTTTGACCTAAATTAACTTCTTTACCATCTGGCTTCCCTTATCTCGAAGAGCCACGAAGAGGAGTCTAAACACCCCCCCCCCCCCAAGTGCCTTATAAGGAGCGTCTCTCAGTACCCTCCCCCGTTTTCACTTATCTCCGCCTGCTTTTTCTCCACCGCTGTAATCTGACAGGCCAAGAGTACAGCACCGTCTGGCTGCAGGAAAATGTAGCAGTTACACCACTTCCCTGGAACCCTACCTCATCCTGGAATGTTCTCTTCCTGTATTTGTCTATGTGTTTGATTGCAATGACTTTTTTTAACCTACTCCACACCTTTGAAGGACAGTATGAAAAGGCTCTTAGTTGAGCTACTTTATCTAATGTATATCCATTTTTCAGTTTCTCTCTTAAATACCACCTCTCAACACTGGCCTATCTTCACCCTGTCTATGTCTGTGGCCAGAGGGGTCACATTTTGCTACATGTAACAGTGTATGTGACAAATAAGGATAAAAAAAGGTTTCTCATCATCAGTTTAAAAGTAGGTACAGGCTACTTTTATTTGTGTACTGTATTTGTAGTGCAGTTACCGGTAGGTGATGATGGGTTGCTACTAACAGATGCACATGACACTGACAGATTTTAACGCATGGGACAAATAACGAATAAAAATGTGAAGATTGGGTTTTACATCAATACCTGGCAGACATGCTCCACCTGCTGTTTCCACTGAGTGATGAACTTCACACACTCCTGGAGGCTTCTGAGGTCCTTCAAGTCCTGTCACAATAAAAAAAGATGGGGTTCATTTATGTCAAACCTTAATCTGCCTGTCTCACTCCATCTGTCAGTTTACCTTTTGTCTGGGGGGTTGGCTGCTCCTGCTTGGAACAGAGCTGTGCGACACATGAAGAGCTTCATCTGGAAGAGTCCAGCTCACAGCTCCGATAGAGTTGCTCAGACCAGTCTCGGGTGACTCAAACTCTGTCGTTGGAGTTTTACAGTTAATCTTTGCTTTTAGATATATTAACAGTATAGATTTAAAAAGTACATTTGTTAAAATATCATGAGGGCTAAACATACTTTTGGTTTTCAGTATACCCTTCTTTGCTGGTGTGAGCATTTTCTAGAATCTCGCCAGAAAAAGCAAAATGCAACAGATGAAACATTTGAAATATAACAAGGTAAAAAGTCATTATACACTTAAAAATTAAGGGAACACTTCCAATGCAAGTCCTAGATAGCAAAACATTTCATTCATTTCACTTGAAAAGTGGAAATTTGATTAAATTTAGCCCGTGTGTCCCTGTCCTCATTCTTTTTGGCTGATGTTTGGTAAGTTGTTTACTTTGAGTGCCAATTCCACAAGAAGTGGCATCAAGCATTGTCTACAAAACACAGATAGTGCTCAGGCACTGCAGCTCATCCAGGACTGGGACACTGTTTCTTCCAGGGCTGTTGTTATAAATGAAAACTTCGATCAAAAAGAGATTTTTGAAGACTCCTGGGCTTACCTTCTCATCTATAAACTCCAGTCCAGGGATCTGTACCTCTCAGACACCGCACAAGTTCTCTCTTGTCATCTCATCTCAATGGAAGACGAGGACCTTTGTCCTCTCAATCCAGGCAGTCTAGGACTAGATATCTCTATAACTATCCACTTGTGTTCAGTAAACACACTATTGATAACACGAGTGCACTTATGGAATCGTGAAATCAAATCCACAATAAATACAGCAGCAAAATATTCAACGAGATGGCTAACGTTTGGCTTATTTGCCATTTTGAAAATGTTGCCACAATGAGTAAAACCAACCAACCCTTGTGTCTTTAAGATTTTCCTAAGCTTAGATAGGTATATGCAAAATTGGTTGCTATGTTACACAAGCTAGTTATTATGGGGTGATCAGTGACATAATATATTGCGCCCCATGTAACCATTAGCGCCTTAAAACAACGCACATTTGGTGACGTTTCTAAAGCTAAGCAAGAAATAGGTCAGCTTGGTTGCTATGGTAAAAAGTCTGGTTGCTATGGAGGGGTCATTGGTATAATATAATCCTCATGTCACTATTTGTGAAATAAATCATCCCTCATGTCTCTACGACTTTCCAAAGCTGAGATAGAGATATCCCAGATTGGTTGCTATGGTAAACACTCCGGTTGCTATGGAGGGGTCAGTGATACAATATGATGCCTCACTATAAGTTGTATAAGCCAACACCCATGTCTCTATCATTTACCCAAGCTAATATAGAGTTCAAATATTTTGGTTGCTAGGGTAAACTGTTTGGTTGCTAGGGAGATGTCAGCGATGTCGTAAAAAATTGACGCTGTTACTATGACTATCAAAAGCAAAGACTTCAGAATGCAAAGCCCCGCAGTTGGTAGTCAAGTCTGCAATTCTGCCCTTGGTGTAAACAACTTGTTCCAAGGTCACAGTTAGGAGGCAGAGGTGAGTGTGCATTTTCTATTTCTAAATTCTGGAAAGCCCTGCTTCTCAAAATCAGACTTCTGTCATCGTCAGTTTTTAAATATTGTTATTTGTTTTAATTATACTGATTCCGTTTCTGACTATTGTTCAGCACATTGGTCACGTAATAGTTTTATTAATCTGAGCTTTATAAAACAATTGAAGAGTTTGGCTGCTCCTTACGCGTTTAAAACCTCCTACACAGTTGTTTCTGTTTCAGTTCATTACTGTTTTTCAACCACTGGCAGCTGCTGCATTTTTTTCTTGGGGGGGCTATACTAAAACTGGGGCAACAAATACCATGCATCACACTTTCTTGATTTCTATAAATTATACTTATTTGTTTCTTGTGTTAGAAAATACCTCTGATTTGCTTACTGGTGTTTTGCTTCAGCATCTGCCTCTTCATTCTCATTTTCATACCCTTTATTTGTATTTTTCTTCTATATTCTTTTTATTTTTACATCAGCACCAGATGTATTCCATAAATATATATGACAGCATTTTGTCGATCATCTTCTGATTTGATTTTTATTTTCTTATCAACCTTCTTGATTAGCACCTCTTTGGTGTAATTGGCTGATCTTACGCCTGACTATAATCCAACAAATCCCAGACTTTGTGCAAGAGCAACTATGGGAATTGATGCTGGTTTGAAGGCAGTCTTTATTTACATTTTCACACAATTGCATACGTTTACACAGTACTGTAAACTCAAACGATGCAAATCCTGTAACCAAAATCAGGAAGACGATGCTAAGAATGAACAGCAACAAACTCTTTATTTTCAGTGAAGTTATTGTTTTCAACGATTGTACTTTTTATAACATTTTGAAGACTGAACATGTGATAAATATCGGTTTGCATGGAGTAAAGTCCTTCTCACTGGTTATGGGGAGCTATATATTAATGATCAGACTCATCTTTTATCTTGTCTGAGATAAGCGATCATGAACATTGGCTCTGTGTCATCAGGAATATGTTTGATATCAGGCTAATATAGCTTTTAGAACTTTGAGTCATGTGCATGTATTGAAGAGAAAGTGACGAGAAGAGTTCATTGATGAACAACCACAAAAAAAACACGGTTCTGTTCATAACACCACAAAAATCAATTATTTGGCTGAGAGTAAAGAGTGTAGACAGATAATAAACCAATGTGGCAGTGTTCAGTGGTTGTGTTTAACTCCAGCTTAAGAAGAACTGTTTGAAGAGGACAGACTCACGCCCCTGAGGGAGAATTTCCACCTAATGAAATAAAAAGTTGATCATGCAAGATGCTGATTCAGTTCAGACGCGAAACTGAAACTAAGCGCTGAGATTTCCATTACCTGGGTTCTGAGGCGGTGGTAGTTCATCTCTGTGATGAACTCATCTGCCACCTTCAAGGCGACTCTCTTCTCATCCGCATTGGCTCCATTCCCTGTGGATTCACAATTAAAGACGATTAAAACAAATTATGCCTTGACTCCACGCACACATGATCCAACTACACACCTTTCCAAACATATATCTTGCCATTAAATCCATTATCCAGAATGAAACAGTCATCTTTCTCCAGCAGCTCTCTACTGAAAGGTCCTTTGTCACAAAGTTTGGTAAGAGTCATTTGGCCAGTTGCATTGGAGACCTACGAAAAGGAAGAAATTAAGAATGAATAGCATGATAAGCGGTTAACCTCTTAATACTTTAAAGTTGCTATATTTTCACCATAGGGTACTATTGAAACATTGGAAAAAAGAAATGAGAAATATAAACAATGATTGCTTACATTTGTAAATGCATAAAATGCTTCATGGGTGAAAAAAAATAACATTTTGGATCAAAACAATATTTGGTTTTGCTTTCAATTCTTATAGGTGCACTTGCACAAAGTCAGGAATTTTGTAGGATTACAGTGAGGTGTAGATTAAACAATTATAAATACCAATGTAATGATCATCATAAGATCATCGGTGTTGAAATTCAGTCATGAACTGACACAGCTGTGTGGGAGGCTTAAAGGGAAATGATACACAGGATGTAAACAATATATTTTCAGAGATTCATACGTGCAATTTTGATCTTTGTCCGCGATTTCTGACTTCCTGTTTGAAAATTTTCAGGAAGTGACGCATCTATCGGCTCAATTGCATTTGAATTATTCATGAGCATGACCTCTATTATCCTATGAGAAAACACAGTGTATTAATGATTAAGAACACCTAACTCTTGAGATGTCCTGTCGAGTTTCAAGCCCACGCTTTGTTTTGGAGTTCAGAATGGTTCGCAATTGTTTGTTTCAGTGGTGTAAAGGCATTGAGGTGATACATGGTTACATTCAGAGTTGAATGTTTAATTCAATGAAATTGGATGAAGAACACCCAAACTCTGCTACCAAGGTGAGGTTTGCGAAAGATGGTATCTTGTCATGGCAAGATGGAGCACAGCAGGTAGGTAGTTATACTCAATCAACAAAGACTTCTCAGACAAAGATTACAAAGTAGAATGGGGAGGTTGAGAACCACATCCACAGAAGGTCTGAGGTTAGTTCTCCAAGAAGTTTGGAACAACCTTCCAACAAAAATCCTACAAAAACGGCGTGCAAACGTACTTGCCCAAACACGGGCAAATGGTGTTTAGATAAATCTTGATTTAATTTAGATTTTTCTCTTAATCATTCGCTGAGTTTTGTTCATAGATGAAAATAAATGATGAAACACACATTTAACCCTTCTTTCTTTTGTTTACAGTGTTTATAAACGTTTGCACAGTGCTGTATATTTAAAATACAACACACACAAACTGTAACAGTATGCATCTGATAGGATTACTGAAGTCCCGTCTGAAACGGTCACGTGGCAGTCCCGTCCATCACATTAGGGAAAACTTTCTATTGTTTAGGAGCATTGTTTAGCTTTTTCAAGAAAATTGCAAGCCTCAATCAATGAAACATTGAGGAAGGAGGGTGCCCACCTGATGGAAGTCTCGACCCCAAAAACTACAATCAATATCTTCCTACAAAAGGCACTGAAACATCTAGATCTATTAGCTTTACTAATTACTGATTCTTAATAAAACTTTATGTATTATGTAAAACGAATCAAGATCTGACCTTGTAAAGAGCAGCAGAATTAATGCTATCTGCCTCGGCGTCTTCCTCCGTTGAGTTCTCCTTCAAAGCTGGAATTGGACCAAGCGCCTTAAGGTGAAAACAGATGGTACTATAATAGTCAATAACATACAGCTGTTTTATTTTGATTTACAGGTGTGGGTGTAACCACATGTTTAGCACATTTTAGTGCAATGTTTCAAAAAAGGCCATTCTGGAGTTAATTCATGTGAAAAAGCATGATAGACAAAGCAATTTTTCTGGTCATGTCTGCAACTTCTTTAAGATGTCCTCATCTCTTTATTTATTAGTTACTAGAAAACAATAAGACTGTAACTCTCAGTACTTCTTTATCTTTCAACGTGCCTCTCTTTTCAAAAGTTAGTGCTGCTCTCTAGCGGTCAGATGAAGTAACACAAAGTTCCAACTTTAAAGTCTCTTTGAAATTCAGTTTTTTCCCCAATAGTGCTCTTATATAGTTTAATGAAGCAGTTTAAATGTATTCAGTTTTATGTACATCAATGCATGCAAATTAAAATAAATTTGGGAAACATTTCATTCCGTGGAACTAAAAATAATGTTTGTTTTGTATCATAGTTACATTCATGTTTACATAAACATTTTTTTTATTTGTTTTTAATTAAATTATAAAAAGCAATTTGTTTTTAATTAAATTATAGCTGCTAAGAGCCTGTGGTGTCATGTTGGATGTTACCAACATTTTGTGATAATCCATAAATATGAAGACGCTGGAAGGCTTAAGAAGAAATCATACGCATAGGAAAATGCTTCTTTTTTAGCTTTAGAATGCTAAATAGTAAACAAACTGCAAAGAGAGAGAAGAACAAAGGTGTATGCAGAAAGAGGGGGAAGGGAAACTCCTGGGATAAAGCCTGATGTATGTCTCTCAGCAGAATAAAAGTCTGAACATTCCTGATTGTGCCGTAACTTCCTGTTTGTGCTGCAACTTCCTGTTCTATCTCAGAGCAATAAGATTCTAAGTATATTTTTTCTATTACAGTGGATTGCTGATCAGAGCATGTTTAGGTCACATGACCAAATCTTACAACATTTTGTGGACATTTTGTAATATATGGCATGATATAAGTAAGGGGGAACATGCTAATGTATGCGTTTGATGCTTTAAAGATGCACGTAATGTCACCTTGACCATCTCCACAGGTTCCTCTCCCTCCCGCACATCGATGATGTGAGCTTTTCCATTCCTGTCAGTGTCTCTGATTAGCATTGCAATCTCCCGCACCTTCTGCCGCTCAAACATGTTGGCTTTTGAACCAATCCATACAACTATATCCTAGAATAAAGTATGCATGCAAAAAAGAGAAAACTAAGTAAATCATCTGATCACCATTGGCCAACCGTCAAAACCACAAGCGCACACCTCTCCCAGGTCGAGTATGAAGCAGTCGCCCTTGTTGAAGCTTCCCCAGCTGAACTCCACCTCTCTTGCACGAATGTTTTTCTTTCCTTTGACTTGGTAAAGGTGCTTAACAGTGCCACTCCTAGACCTGGCACTCCTGAAACCGGACTCTACACCACCCTCCTAAAGCACATGGAGAACCCAGTGAGTCTACACCTCTAGGAATATCGTCGGAAAACAGTTGTAGTCAAACAAGTGCGATGGGAATAACCTGAAGGAAGTACCGTATTGAGGAAAAAAAAGATGTTTTCTATTCAATCACAGTCAGTTCTAAAGTACAGCGAATCCTTATCATTTTAATATACTTTAACAAAATATACCTAACAAAACAATCAACGTTGGAAATGGTTTTGCTAAACATTTGATTGGTTCACAGTCAAATAAATTAAATGCGAATTAAATGCTAATAAAAATGATGATGTCTAAACTTTATGATGCTTTGACACTCAAATGAAACATGGGAGTTGGTTTCTTTGCCATCTTCCCTGGGCTATGAAGATGAAAGCAAGACTTAACATGCGCAAGCAGTGAATTTAACCTGAAACATTGAAGATTGTGCGATTGAATGCTCAAATTAAATTTCAAAGGTGCACCATTCTACAAACGGCCAAATTCCAAAGAAAGAAGAAGCAAATGGATTGATGTAATTTGTAGACACTGAACTGTACCTGTAATCAATGTGCTGGATTTGTGGTCACCATTGTATTTGTAGTTAGTCATACTGTTGACGTAATCACAATATTCACCATTAAATGTACCGACTAATTGTCTCCATTGGGGGGGGGGGGGGTTAATAACTTTTTACTGTTAACTTTTTAAAAGTCAATACCTTTTTAGACTTAAATGTTTTATTGCATATTAGCATATCTATCTTGTAGCTTCTCTAAAAATATCTGTTTTAAAATGTGATGACAGGCTTTGGTACACCTTTAAACTTTGTTTTGTGTACTTACCTGGTGTTGAAATCAGTAAAGTATAAATGTCAGGAGATTTAATCTCTGGCCAAATATTAATAAACATAGTAAACGCAGTAATCAAAGGGCTTGAGCACCTCCGGCGACATCGGTTCTCGGTGGTAAGTTTGTTTATGCCATAATTCTTATTTAGAGATGCACTGAAGCTATAATTTGTTCGAAATATTTAACAATACACACAAATTAAATAATGATCATAAAGTGTCATAACCCCCGAAATTTTTTCAGATATTGTTTTGGCCAATATTGTCATCAATTTTTTACGACTTTGCTGACATCTCCCTAGCAACCAAACAGTTTACCCTAGCAACCATACAAATGGTTAAAAGAATGATTATATCAATGTTAATAGTTCCATTTCCTGTGGCCACCTGTAGGCTCTATAACAGAGAGTGCACATTGTATAAGTGTACAAACATGGACTGTTAACATAGTTTGTAAATGTGGGACCGATCAGACAAAGCAACTTCCTGTTTATAAAAAGATTACTAGTTTTTATGCCAGCCATGCACACATAGTTTAAAAAAGTCAAGAAGTTTCACAATTTAACATCATATATGCCTTAAGATAAGATTAATGAAGATTTGAGATGAACAGATAAAATCTCTTGGAGTAGTTTAAAGTACGACACGACAAAACTGGCAATTTATAGATAAATAAAATAGATAGATTAATAAATCGCTTCCTTTTTTTATTTTTAAGTCTTGGTGAGCAGAATTTTGTTTGTGTACAGTCAACTTAGAGCAAACTATGTGAGAAAATTGTATTAAAAAAAGGTTTGTAAAACTAATATTCTTTTTAAAACCAAACACATTCTATTTGACAGCCAGTGTAATTGGCACACGCACCGGTGCGTGCAGAGACTTCTATGGGTTAATTAACAAAATGTCGAAAAAATGGTGCATCGTTTAGCATATTTTCTAACAACGTTCTCATATATTAAACTAGAGAAATTACGATACTGCAAAAATATGTAAAGCAACTTAACGCCCACCAACTCTGACCTTGTAGCTGACTCCCTTGGGAAACAATGCCATGAATTCAGGCGACTCATAGCCTTGAACCTGTCGATACTGCACTGGCTCTCCTCCCAGGAAGCTGTCCAGCTGAGTCGCCAGCATGGCACAAGCCCCCTGTTCATCTGGGGATGACTTCTCACCTTGAACAAAAGAAGTGCCCATTTCAAACACTTTTCAATCATGAACTAATAGTTACATCTCAGCCCCGCTCTGTCCATAAAAACAGATAGAACACAATGTAAAACGAACCCATCCACATGTGTAAGTCACTTCCATCCTTTTCACGGTTGTTGAGCACAATGTATGCATCTCCATTGAAGAAGACTCCGCTCTGCGACGTTTCAAGCGGTACAGCCTTCATCTTCTCCACCCTCCAAACCCACAGCCCTGGCTCACGCACTTCATGGGTGAACTGGCTCTGTGGTACCCGCAGATTAAGCATCCTATAGAAAACAGGAGAGAGTCAGGACTCTTTGTTACCGGAAAAGTTGTATGAGAAAGCAAGCTAAACTGGTGAATAGAGACCCAAGTAAGAAAAGGGGGAATGAAGCGAGGAGAAGCCAGAGTGGATGAGAAAGAGAATGAAAATTAGAAGAGGGGAACAGAGAGAATAGAAAATATCAAGTTTTACGGTGAAAGATGATAGATGTTTCGCAAAGGAAAGATAGCAAAAGGTTTGGACAAAAGGAGTAGAAAGTGCAAGTTTTGTAAGGAAATGAGCCGCAGACAGTGGAAAAGCGGTCCGATGGGCTGAGCCTGATCCAGACAGGAGGAGGACGGGATCGCTGAAGGTTAGAGGTCAGACATGGAAGCAGAGCATGGGTTTGCATGCTCCATTAGACATGCACAACGAGAAGGCCAATGGGAGGTGAGAGCAGAGATATCACATATAATAGAGCTGTAAAATGAGATCCAATTGTGCCATACAAATTATTCATAAGCCCAACTGTTGTGCCCCCGTTCAAAACACAACAGCTTACACCAATCCAGGCACGCAGAGCAAAGGCAGGCAGACAGACAGATCAACAGGGCAAGATCTCCCAGTCACTGGCTTTACAGTGATTACTCAATATCTAGCAGTGGTCAGATGTGAGGTCACAACCAGGAACGCATCACATGATTCACGGGGGGCATTTCACAAACTGTATATTTTTTGTGTTTAAAATCATTTTGAGTGAAATGAAAATCAAAGTTTATGATTATAGTTAAGTAAGAATATACACAAATATATAAATAAATAGTTTCAGGACCAAGCAGATGGTGACCGAGTCACACTTGCATTATTTGACAACCCCTTTTTTCACTTCTCTGTTTCCAGAAATATGAAAAAAAAGGATATTATGAAATACAACAGCATTTTCATTGAAGTCATTTTCAGCTTCCTTACACCTTTTAAATTCCAACTCAGTAACTCAAACAATCAAACTGAATGTTGGACCTAAATGTAAATAATTGCTCGTTTTGATTAAATAACAGTTATATTCAATATCATAATCTAAATATTTGAGAAAGTTTTGATTTGAAAGAGCATTGAGGGTATTGTTCTGTGTTCAAAAAATAATTAAGAATACTTTACAAAAACTGTGTATAGTAAAAAAAAAAAATATTTCACAAGCCAGAATGCAACATTTCTTGATTTCTTACCTGAATTTCACAGTGCCGTCAGATCAGCTCCGGAGTGCTTGTGAATACAGCAGCTCACTTGCCCTGACTCTATACACAGTTTGAGTTACTTGCCTCATAACTTCCTGTCATTTCCCCCTCAGTAACTTACAAAAGCCAGGCTGTAACTTAGGTGATGGCTGTATGGAGGTCCTGCTTGGACAGTCAAACGTGTGCTACACAATGGTTTGCTACAGTGAAACTGATCATTGGCTTGCACATCAATTGACAACATTGTGTATAAACATGTCTCTTTTCAAGTAAATTTTGATATAAAATATTACCGGTAAATTTTGAGATTCAAAAGTGGAAATTTTGAGATCAAACAATATTTTGAGATAAAACGTTGATATTTTGAGGTACAAAAGAAGAAATTGTCAGATAAAAAAGTTGAAATTTTGGGATACAAGGGTGAAAATTTTGAGACACAAAAGTCAACATTTTGAGATAAAAAAAAAGAAATTTTGTCCTGGCCCGTGGTGTAGTGGACGGCGCGCAGGGCGATGCGGGTTCGAGGCCCGAGCCTGTAGTCTTTCCCATCCCACCCCATTCTCTCTCCACCTTGCTTCCTGTCTCTCTCTACTGTCCTCTCTGTTAAACAATCAAAAACCAATAAAGGCTGCGGCCACAAAAATAATCTTTAAAAAGAAGAAATTTTGAGATACAAAAGTGGAAGTTTTAAAAAAAATCAAAAGAGGCAATTATGACTAACATGTTGCACAAACGCTATGCACGTAAAACACTGCAGGGATAATGCTGTTAAAGGAAATTTTCTAAATAGGCAGGCCAGTCCATGCTGTTCAGCTGATAATGCAAGAATTTCATCATTAGTAAATCCACATTTGCGGATTCCCCCAAAATTCCCAAAAACATGCTGTTAGGTTAATTGAATAATCCAAATTCCCCTAAAGTGTGAATGTGTGAGTGAATGTTGCCCTGTAATGGACTGACGACCTGTCCAGGGTGTACCCCCGCCTCTCGCCCAATGTGCACTGGAGATAGCCACCGGCAGACCCCTGTGATCCCAAAAGGAATAAGCTGCTTAGAAAATGAATGAATGAATGAATAAATCCACATTTTATCTATTGCTATTTCACATAGTTAAAAGTTAACTCAATATCCAGATCCAAAAGTCTAAATTTTAAAATTTTAAGCCTTTGTTTTTTACCTGACGCAAATGGGCTTCCTTATCGATGTATTTGGAACCAGCTTTTACAAGGACAAGGGTCTGCGACCTTCTGCTCAGACCACATTTGGACACTCTGAAGCAGCTTCTGTTCTAGCTTAGCCAATTTAGACAGTAGACAAACACAGTAGATACATACCATGTAGTACAAACTGAATATTGTTTAGCTTTCTGCCATTATTGAAGTGTCAATTTAAAAAAATACAATGAACATTTGGACACATATAATGGAAAATGATTAGTCCCGCCTCGAGACTTGGTCCCATACTGAAGTCTCAGGATTGCAGATGAAGACACAGAAACCAGTGTGCTCACTGTTCAGAATTTAGAAAATTCTTTATTCAGGAAAAGACTACATTTAAAGGCTATATGTGCCACATGTGAAAAGATGCAGAACCTTTAGGAATGCAAAACAATGTCAATGTTGGGGAAGGCAATAAAGTAGTAAAATTAATTGGAGCAGAAATTGTGTTGTTTAGTTCATAGTAATTAAAACATGTATTGGTTTAAGGGCCAAAGTCCAACTTTTAAATGGATTTTGGTGTTCAAACTAATTAATATAGAACATATCAACCACTTCAATTTTTTTTAATAAAAACACCTAAACAATAAAACTTGGTGCTCACATAGACTTTGAGGAGTTTGTTTGGTGCAAAACAGGTCCAAAAGGCTCTTTTGGTAGTTGTCAATCACGGTTCTTAGAGCTTAAAGTAGTTACTTGAAAATCCTCCTGACACCTTCTAAATACCCACCTGCGCTTGACCATCATTTATCTGCCAACCATGGTGCTTTTTGCCAAGAAAAAGTGATCAAACGAATACATTACCGTAATTTAAAGTCACTATAGTTTCACTTTTACCTTTGTTTCCACAATTTGAGCTGCAGACCCAGCCCAGATCTGGTCAATCGAAAATGGCTTTTTTTACGTCACCAAATAACCTTTTCATGTTACCCCTCCCCCAGCGACAAATTACTTCAACGGGTGTTTACGTTTCATCGTCCTAGATATTTGTAACCCTACTTCTAAAATCAAACAAGAGGAAAAATAGGGTAAATAAACGTTTGTAATTTTACATTTCGCGAGGGTGAACTTATTTTTTACCGTTTCAAATGTAGAAAATTGAAAATAATGTAGTCACATGTTTGTTTTGCATTTACTTCGGCAATTATTACATATTAAACTACACAATGACTAAAAATCTACAGACTATTTGCTCTTTAGAATTCTCTTAGGGTGGAGTCGATAACAAGCCAGCCACTTCCGGTTATATACGTGAACGCGCCTCCAGTTGGTGACGTCGCAGCTGCAGCTGTTCGGCTAGCGACCTGAATGTTATTTACAGACATCCCTTTCTTTTCGACGGACAAACTCGACGTGCAGACTGTGACGCACTTTCTGTGCTCATTTGTTGAAGTTTAAGAGTGTTTTTGGAATCAAATGTGGAAGGACGAGTAACGGAGGACGAGTGTTAGCTATCACAGCTAAGACTTCTGTATCTTTTTCTGTGTCGTACAACCTTGGGTATGTCAAAACAATTCAAGCCGTATATTGTGGCATATCTAGCGGTATTATAGTTTTTTTACGTCGAATTGTTTATTTGTCCGAGATCTTTAGTGATAAAAAGTGGCCTTTCTTTGTCGCTTCCTTTGTTAAAGAATAGTTGGTGTTCTGCTCTCCGGTGTTTTATGTTAGAATTGCGTTATTACTGTATTTTCGGTATTTTCTTATCATTGATTGAACGTTATTTTATTTGTGGTTTCCGTTTCTTGTTGCGTGTTGAAATCTGGCTTAGCTTGTTGAAACCGGCCCGTGCACGCGTTCGTGAAGCGCTAGGCCAGGAATGTGGCGTCGTCGATTACATTTGAGGTTAAAGATATTTACATTGTTTATTTTAAGATGTTATTAACATCCAACAAAAGGAACAAATAAGCTGCCGTTATCTGCCGTGTTTAATTTACATTATCACGATAATTTCTAGCGTGTCAAGCACGTTACCAAATTTCGCGTGACTAGTAATTGCTCCACGAAATTATCGCGATAAAATTGGTGTTTTGGCTTAGTACTGCACGAACCCCCATTCAAGTTTTGATAATCGTCCATTCCTGTAGAACACCTAACACTTAAACTAAAAGACATTTCTCAAAATTAAAACAGTGACATGGAATTGATTAAAAGGCCACGTTTGGATTTCAGGTCTTTATTAGCGCCACAGATATCGATTATTTTGATACTTGATTAATCTACCAAAGAATTTGATGATATACGCTTTTTAAATTTTTTCAGCTGAAGCAAGTTATTTGTAGAATTCCATTACAGATGCCCATGTGTATTGCAAAATACTTTATTGCGTTCAAATTTAATTTTACCTTGTGTATAGCATATGGAAATAGAACGATATGGATTTTCATCTGGTTTATATTGTAAAACCTTGGTGTCAGATTGAGTGATCTACTTGATGAGCTTCTAAAATAAAATGTTTATTTTTATACTTTGTTCTTTTTGTAAAAAAAAAAAATAGCCTAGAATTTCTGGTCATGACTAATCGCAACCGTAAATTGCTACACTCCGATAAAAAGCATAAAAATAGTATTAATCTTGCAAGTTAAGCTTCAATGAGGCATTCTTTGGTTACCATTTTTTCACCCCTACCCTGTGTGTTATGGCTTTTGGTCCTCCTCTCCTTCTATGTGGGTGACCATTCGAATCAGCCACTCAGCGAGCTGTATTCTTTTATTTTCCATACATCTTTTCACAACTTTTATTTGAGGTACATAGTCAATTTACTATGTGAAGTAATAATAAAAAGCCTTTATTTTTTACTTTAAGATAGGTGAAAAATGGTGCGCCCACAGTCAGGATCTCCGCGTTCTAAACACAGGTAATAAACTAGAAGTTTACAATTACTTTCAGGTATTTTGTTGGATGCTGAATCTTTTTTTTTTTATTTATCATGCAGGCACTTCTCTGACAACTACAGAAGCTCAAGTCATGAAGGGCGATTTGGCCCTCCTTCAAGGAGCCAGAGAGGTTTCAGAGGGCCTCCTGGAAAAGCACCCCCAAGTTGGAGAGATAATAACGGTAGCGGACCTCAGCCCTACCCCAAGAGGCCATCACTCATAGGTGAACACAGAGAGCGGCCACATGGACAATGGATGCAGAGCCAAAATCATTTCCGCTCATATCCTAACCCTCAGGATTCACAAAGGGGGCGCAGGAGGCCTTCACCACCCCGTTCAGGCCGCCCTTCACCATTCCAGCACAGGCAATCTCAGCATGATCCTATGCATGGACCAAGCCACAGAGCACCATTCTTCCAAGGAAACCACACATCACCATCTCGCCATTTTCATGGGCCCCCATCAGAAAGACGAATGTCTTCACCACGTGAATCTTTCAGGGGTCCAATCCGAAGGCCAAGTCCTCAGGAGCATGGCAGGAGTTGGGGCACCACATCACGCGAGAGGGGTTTTGGTCGCCCAGCACACAGTGGGCACCACTGGAATGGCCCTGGTGGCCACCCCCACTCTGCTGGTGGTGATTTAAGGTTCTCGGGTCCACCCCAAAGAAGACCCAGGGAGTTTCATGGAAGGAGTTATTTTCCAGAGAGGTACACAGACGAAACTGCACCAGCTGGGTAAAAATAATATACAGTTATGCTGTAAATTCCAGAGTCCAGTACACCTCAGGGTGGTGAAAGTAAATCCCATCTTCCTTCAACCTTTGTCAATAAAAAGTACCACAGGATCTAATGATAAAGCCAAGCTAATGAAATGGTCTGGAAAAAATGTTAAGCCATTTGAAGAGCCTTAAAGTTACTCTGCCAGAGAGCTGAAATGGCAATCACTTGCCTGGGCTGGATCTAAATTGATAGAAGTTAAGAGCTTCCACATTGCTGAAGCACCACAAACGGGAATTGTAACCAACATGTTTGTATTGTTTGTAATGGATATGTAGGTGGCCTGCAGACAGAGATCGGCGTGCACCTCACGGAGACTTCAGACGGGATGCTCGGCGGCCCAGCATGGAATTTGGACATGGACCAGGAGGCAGTCCTCACAGTCGACCTCCTTACAGACCACCAGCAAGAAGACCTGGTCCACCCCCACCTTTCCCATTGCTTAAACCATATCCTCTTCTGCGACTGCAAGATAGGCCATCTGGACGACCAATGAAGAGGAAGATTCCAGACTTCAGACAACCGCTCTCATTGAGCAGTTTGGACCACGGACCACCAAAGAGATTCCGCAGGGAATTGTCATTGAGGCCACTTCCACTCAGGAGTTTCAGGGGTCGTGGCTTGTCCCTTCTTGACAAGAGTCGGCTGCTAAAGATACGACGATTCAGAGAGGAGTCAGTTGCCCGGTTCAAACTCCCCCCTCCAAGGCCAAGATTATCAGACAGATTCCAGAAACCCAAGCCTTATATGGCACCAAGAAATGGCAAAGATTTCCCGGGTATACGCAAGATGGCACTCAGAAAGAAACCATCATTAAGAGAGTCACCCCCCAGCGCAGGCTCCAAGGCTGCAGAGGTTGAGAGGAACTCCGAAACAAAGCTGGAATCTCGACGCTCTGTGAGCGCACACAGGTATGGTATCACCCCTCACATTGTGGCAATGGGCGCGTGATGTTTAAAAGATCAAGCTACCTGTTTTTCAATGGCACAAATTTCATCAAAGGGGTGTCATCTTGGCAGATGAGGAGCAAAAACACATGCCAGTTACCTTCATTATTTTCCACAATGAAGTTAAACCGGTCAGTTGCCTGAATACCACTGTGCTTTTCAAGACGGTGAAGAGAAATGCATCTTTTTAGGCACAGTTCTTCCCCATTTCTCCCAGCTGAAGTTACCAGATAATCTTCAAAACACAGGGGACACCTAACATTTTTCCCATTTCCAACAAAATGGTTTTTAATCCTTCACTTTACTGATTTTGCTGATGGTCCGTCTTGATTTACCCTCAATACTAAGCCAGTAAATATGCACCTTACTGGAGTAAGAAGACAAATGCTCATGGACTATTCATTGGAAGAAATGGAGAAATTACATTTGAATGGACTCAAGTGGAGGAGGAGTGGATAGAGAAACTGGTTTCCATCACTGGGACATTTGTGGAAATCTGAAATTATGTGCAGTAACAGAAATGCATCCCTTTGAGCTGTCAGCTAACAGTGGAATATTTGGTCTGCGTCTATTAAGTTGTACATGGTCCTAAAGGAATGCGACATAAATCTCACTCATGAACCAAAGGATTTTATGCAAACTACCTTGGAGGTAGTCAACTGCAGGTCATAAAAAAGCACTCCTCGGACAGATGGGTGAAGATTTTACATCTTTTACATGTACATAACCATTGTTTCCTTGACGGATTGTACATTCATCTGTGGATAAGCTCCTAAATGAAATGCCCTTTGAAGGTTTGCCCAAGGCCACCTAATGAACCATCAATGTTGCTGTATTTGTGCGCCTTCTCGCTAGATCTCTAACATCTATTCATGCACAACAGTGAATATTGGTACAAATATACAGAGGATGGTGAATGTCAGACCACAATGCTTTGTCCAAGACCTGGGGGAAAAAGTATGTTTGGAACAACCTGCCATAATTGCACTGCAGAATCCAGAAGTGGTACTATTCAACATTCCTGCAAGAAGAAGCTTGTGCAGTCAACGCATCCAGTTGTCCCAGAGCTACCACATTAGGAGGATCTTGCCTGCCTCGTCATGTCGGGGGATAAAGTGGAACAATTCACCTGCTGACTGTTTCGAAACGAATCGTGGTTCCTACACTGCATCCTTCAATCCACTCATTCAGTCTGCCTCTGTCTGTTAATCACATTAGCAAAAGGAAGGCTACTAACGGCCGAGTTGAATCAGGGAAAATTAATCTACCAATTCAAACTGAAGCATGGAGATGTTGGGCTTGCTTTGCTGTAAGTACCCACGTAGTAATCAATCATTGATCCTGCATTTGCAGCAATAGAATTGGGCTTTAAGTGCTATTATTGAATAAATTTGAAGTAATTTATTGGAAAACGAGGGGCGTTAACGTAAAGTTCATTGATGTATGTCTGATTTTTGTGCATGCCGAATGCAATTCTAAACATGTTTGCGACAAGAACATTTTTAAATTTGATGCTTTTTTCAGCTCCTCGCCAATAGACAGAAGACTGTCACGTGATCTTGTTGTGGTTTCCCATTGGGAGGCAGGGTACAAACCCAGTACTGGGCCTAAGAGCGCAATATCCTGGAGGCATAAGCCACCCAAGAACAAGTCGGGTATAGATCACAGTTATCATCAAAGGTTTTTGGGGTGACCTAGCAAATATGTCAAAAGTAATGAACAGGTTTTTCTTTAACAGATGATGAAGAATCCCATGGAAACTTGACTTTGAATGAACGCTTCTCTAAAATAAAGAGTCCTGGGAGCTCATCACAAGAGAAGGAAAGAAGGTAACTATAACGTCTTTGGTCAGGCCCTAAACTTTAACATTGGTTCTGAGTTTAACCCCAAGTTGTATTGAAAGGTCTTCTGGAAGTCCACCAGAAACCAAGAGGAAAACCAGTTCATTTCTGGTAATTAATGTTTCA
Source organism: Danionella cerebrum (assembly GCA_007224835.1). NCBI lineage: Eukaryota > Metazoa > Chordata > Actinopteri > Cypriniformes > Danionidae > Danionella > Danionella cerebrum. Next base: position 305,367 of record SRMA01026617.1, on the reverse strand, counting down.
TGACTTTCAAGCAAACCAAAAGGGGAAGACTGCTTCGTTCTTATTTTCATGATTATGTTTTTATTTCTGTATTTACCAGGGAAATTTCCGCTCATCTGCTGTAGTGAAAACCAGGACAGCCCCTGATGGTGTCCTCCGAAAGCCTTTGATGGTAATTTACACTAAATATATTATAACATGATACTTGTATATGCTTGAAGGGTGTTTTTAAGCTCAGATTAAGTGTCTAAACAAACTTTATTTTCATAGGGGTCTTTGATTCAAAGACCCACCTTCAGAACAAGCTCAGTGCTGAAGAAGAGTCAAAGTATCATGTCGAAGTACAAGAACTTGCAGACGCTGCGGCATAAAGCTTCCCAACAACGCCAAGCCACAAGCTACAGAAGATGGTAGTTCAGAATGGTAAACCCCCACAAATACAAAACCCCTCAATCTGCCACGTGACAATCTTTTAATCATGACTCCTCACTTTTTTTCCCCAGATCTCCTGCTGTGGCCATTCTCTACTGTTAAGACTCTACAGATCTCCTGAGCTGATGTTCTTATCTCTTGCGATCACTTATCTGAACGAGTCTCTGTAAAAAAAAATCACCAAAGTATTTTTTTTTTTTTGTTCTATATTATTATTTTCTTTAGTGTGGTTTTGAGCTACATGTCTCGAGTTCTATGGATTGCAAACTACAGATTTGGGTTTATGTAAGATACCTTGTACAAAAAATATGTATGTCTTTGCCAGAATTATGTTCACGTGTAATTTGTAGTGTTTAGAATTTGTTTTTCTGAGATGTTTATTTACAACGCCAGAATTATTGCTGTCAGTACATTATTGTGACGTGCTCACTGTATAATGCTTATAAGGGCGTAGTTTTCATTTAATGATGCCAACAGGTTTTTTTTTTTCAGTGGAGCTTGATGCGTTTAACTTTCCCATATTGTTTTGTGTACTTCTAGAAGCACATGTTGATACTTTGAATAAACCTGGAGTTGTGAGATGTTTTGAACTGATGTCTGCATGCCTTCTTTCACCAAAGACCTATTAAATTACATTCGTTCCATTTGGCAGATACTTTTACCTAAAAAAAAAATTAGTGACAAAAACTGACCCCTCTGTTTGAGTTTCCTAAAGTCTCAAAATTGGTTGTCATGGGAACCAGTTTGTTAGCTATGGAGAAGTCAGTGACAATATAATATTCTCTTTTTGACTAAGCAATATAAACCAACCCCCATGTCTGAATTATTTTCCGAACCTGAGACACAGTTACCGGTACTTCAATTTGGTTGCTTGGCTAAACGGTTTACCGTAGCAAACTCATACAAGACCCCGCATCGGCTCCTGGAACATTTTTCTTTTTTGCACATTTTCATGTGTGTAGGCATAACATACAGTGACAAATGAAAACCTAACCAGACCATTTATCATAGCAACCAATTTGGCATATTTCTCTATCAGATTTCAAACTCCAAAGACATAAGGGTTGGTTTAAACTATTTGTAGTGACATTGGGAACATTAAGTTATGCCAGTGACTCCCACATAGCAATCAATTTAGCTTTGAACAATTATAGACGTGCAAATTAGAAACATTGACTGTATATAACATGGACAAAGTCGCAGTGATGTCATCAGAAAGAGGCTCAGGGTGGGCGTCACCAGCCTTCGCAAAGGTGAGGTATTCGTAAAGACCAACAGGGCAGAAGTGGGTGTAGAAACCACACATTTTGGTCTAAAACCAGACTCACAAAAAAGAAACAACCGATCAAGAAACCAAGCCCTTACTTATGTATAACTTTAAGGCTTAACAAATCTTAAATTCAATCCTCTCAGTGTTCATGAATGTCAAATCTAGAGATCAACAAAACCAATGGAGCCAGGGGTGGAAAGAGAAAATTTCAGCTCAAAATTGGGCAACTTAACATTGGAGTGAAGGAGCACCTCCTCACTTCTGGAGCCAGCTTAAGCGGCCAGACAAGGAATTAAAGTTCAATTACTATTAGGCATCGAGATGTAAATCAGGAGATTGCTCCTTGGTTAGAAAGCACAGCTCAAACTTGTTTATTGCAGAAAAAGCACTCATTTAATAATTCTCTCCAGGGCTGTCTACACTAACCAAATATCCAATTAATCGTAACATTTTGACCTATCATATAATAAAAAGCATGTTCAATCTTTTGCAGTATGCTGGATAGTAGTCTTGTCAAAATCTCTCAAAATGGACATCGTTTTGAATCTGCAATGGTGTTGCAGGCTTTAAACCAAATAAAACATCCCGGTAATAAAACATTACTTTTTTTTATTTGAAACCATAACAATTAAGTCAACCATTATTACTTCCAGAACTAGACATTTTGTAGATCATTAAGTAGTTGGGCCACATAACAGGTTTATTCAGAATAATAAAAGTACCCCTTGGTTCCCGCTGAACGTTATTATGCTTCAGCTTCTTTCAAAACATTCTGTTTCTCCTTGAAATAATCTTCAAACCAATTTATGTGATCCTTTTTCTGCTGAACTGTTAGCTGATGGTTCTGTGAAAGGCCTCTGATGACCAGATCCATGAAGTGCCTGACCGGACCCCGTTGAGGAAACGACTCCAGATGCTTCTCTAAGAACACATGCTCATAGAACGGCACATCTGCCTCCTCGTCCATACCTTAAAAGCAGAGACGGTGTTTACGTCAAGGTACGCAATGTTTGATTACATTTTCTCCAGACAGAACTCACCAGCTTCGTTATTGATGGGATATTGCCAAAGTTTACCCTCGTTAGTCCACTTGATCATTTCTTCAAAGCCATTCCGTGGCCTCTGATTTGTTGACTCAACAATCGCATTGGCCCAATCAATGTCCCAAAGAGTCAGGCCTGATGCTGTGATTGAGGGAAAGTGAATAAAAGGATTGTCACATTTGTCAATCTATGACATGCAAACTGGTTGCCTTACCCTGTTCAGACAATTCTTCCTCCAGTTCTGATTTGAAGATATTTAACCTCTTGGATTGGAACATACTTGTCCTGTGAGGAAAAGAGGATATTGTTCATATTCCTAAATATTTTAAATACATTTAAAAAGGTTATCTCAAAGAAATATATTTTTCATACTTTTTTAATTTCCACTCTTCGTCCAAATGTCTCTGACTGGGTTGACGTTTCTGTGGATTGACATCCGTGACCTCAATTTCCATTTGAGCAATTATGTCTCTGAAAGAGTATAAACACGTTAGAATTTCAGATGTTTATCATCTTATCGAATACAGATCATTTGGAAGAACCTCTCTGTCATACCTAATGTTGTGGCTGATCATAGACCCAGGATCCGTTTTGTATTTCCTCAGCTGCTGGAGCAGCTCTGACTCTACGTGTTGGCTGTCTGGAAGGGTGGCTGCAGCAGCAGATGCAGTATCCACTAGCGCAGGTTCCGAGCTAAAATAAACACAAACTCATTTAATGGTCCGAAACTACAAATCTAAAACAAATTGTGTGGCTTTACAATTCCAAATACTGTATAAAGCAAATTAATACTTTTATATTATCTCCATTTAAATTTTTATTTCTTGTAGTTGCTTACATGAAAGAAAGTATTGCTTTGGCCAATGTTTTCAAATGAATTGCTCATTTAACCCAATTTGCATGATTTATCTAATTACCTTAATGAAGCATTTAAATTGCACTTATATTAAAAGTGCTAGCAATATTTGATGTTTAACGGACACCGGTTAAACAGATGTTTATCATCTTATCAAATACAGATCATTTGGAAGAACCTCTCTGTCATACCTAATGTTGTGGCGGATCATAGACTCACAATCCGTTTTGTATTTCCTCAGCTGCTGGAGCAGCTCTGACTCTACGCGTTGGCTGTCTGGAAGGGTGGCTGCAGCAGCAGATGCAGCAGCCACTAGCGCAGGTTGCAAACTGTAAAAGATAAGTGGTTGTAGCTATATTAGGGAATTATTTATACCTGAAAGTATATCAGGGGATTCAAATGAGTCGACTCAATGTCTCGGACAGTGCTTCAGAATCATTTGAACACACGTGACAATGTTGACCAAAATACATAACCTAGTTACTGTACATTAAGGAAAACTCATCAGTTTAACTCAAATGGAATTATCTAAATGCTTTAGTTACATTTCGAGTGTTTAAATGTTCATAATCTCCAACAACTGTACTCCAAGTACAGTAAATAAATCTTACGAGTTCGGTAGCAAAGGGTCTACGGCAGGGGTGCTCACACTTTTTCAGCTTGCGAGCTACTTTTAAAATGACCAAGTCAAAGTGATCTACCCGCTACAAAAATGTAAAACATCAATCAACAAACAGTTATTTTCAACTTTATTGAGAATTGACAAAACACACATAATAATTAATTATTTACATTTTTTGTAATAACGAAAGTTTACTTTGATGACGTGCACTGAATTGAATCATTAGAACAGTTGTGTGTGACCTGAATTGGGATTCTCTAATAAATATTTAATTTTTTTTATTCAAACTGAGTCGTGCAGTACAAAATGCAGGTGAGGAGTGGCGTGTTGCTTGATTTTGGTTGTAATAGAGCAGTTTAGAATGAAGTTATGAAGCATATTCTGGGTAAAACATATTTTGGATCTGGTAATTTGCAGACGGTCCCTAAGCGATTCCATGTCAGCGGGTTGCTCATAGACGGTAACGTGTTTCTGCGAATGCCGAGGGAAACTTGTTTTGATAAAAAAACGTTTTGTAGTTTGTCCGCTACATAACACAGATTAAAAATAGGTTTTATTTGTTTACTAAGAACATTCTGGTCTCGAGCTATTGATCAGAGAAAACCGAATCCGTGAATCTGCAGCTAACTTTACTGAACTGTGACGAGATGGATGATCGGCTGATATTGTTTCCATTTCAAACCAGTAGAACCTCTGCGATCGACTGAGCACCCCTGGTCTACAGACTACTGCAAGAACTTGCAAACATTACGAGATACTTCTCTTTTATTAGAAAAGTAAATATTTATTGGAAATTATCAAAGATAAACAAATGCTATTCTAACAAGTAGCTATCGCGCACACACACAAAAACACAGAGAGAGAGAGAGATTTTAACACCCTTAGCATAGGATTGCTTTGAGAAACCATCAATCAGGCATTAATTTCACCTTTGCATTGAGTTATCAATGAGGCTAATAAGACTATAACACTGCACCAGTACAGTTCGCTGATTCTGGAATGTTAGCAAGAACTCTGCAAGAATGCACTGTGAAGCTGCCAATCAAGAAAGACTTCTGAAGAAAAGACACCTCCAAGTGTCCCGAGTATGTTCCAGAAGACTAACAAATCTGAAGAAGCTTGAGAAATCATCTATCTGTTAGAGATCACAATTATACATTGTGCTATTTCACAGGGGATCTATTAATTGTATAAACAATAATATAGAAGTATTGTTATCAGAGTCCAGTTGTCACAGGTTCAGTATGAATAAAGCTTGTATAGCTCACCCATCCTGTCTGTCTTCAGCACTGGCCTTCTTCCATGTTCTTGTCTGCTTTACTTTTTTTACAGTTGTGACATCCACTTTCATGGCGTTAATACTCGGCTTCCCAGTTTTATTCTTGGTAGGCGTGTCAGCACTCTTTTTCATTTCAGTGTTCTGTGTTTTAGTCTTTACCGTACCCATTTTTGCTTTCTCCTTTCCATCCTCTGAGAATGTTGCAGGGACGTCTTTATTTTTATTGTTGGAGCTGCCACTAGATGCTAAAGACCTGTGGCTTGACAAACCAGTTGCCCTAAAACACCAAAAACAAATATGTTTAGAACGTGATTATTTACAACAAATACTAATATATAAAAAGACAAATCCTAATTCTGAATTCAAAATATTACTATTAGATATAAAGTTAATTTATACGGTTGATCATGCAAAATGTAACTTTTGAACGATATTGTTTTTAGACACAAATCACCACTGTCACCACTCAGCTTCACCTACAACTTACCAGTAAACAGACGAAACATCGCATACGTTTTTACAACTTGATGATGATGATATTACTGTGTTTTGTGCACGTATTCGGACATTATAGATATTTGCTAACGCTTTTCTGTACATGCTTGCACCTCTGTACAGACCGCAATGTCACCGCGCACGTTTCCTTGTGCACCGAAATCAAGTGTCCGACGATGTTAATTCAAACGTTCCGGGGGTTTATTTTAAACAGAATTGTGATTTTTTTTCCCTTCCAAATTAGTTTTGAAATGTTAAATCATTACATTTTAATCGTAAGCAGTCTTTATTGATTATTTGTCGCATACAAGAAAATTATATCCAAGCACAGAGGTAATGACGTGTTAGGGTTTGTTGGAGGTGCTCTCAATCTCCATCCCTCCCCAAACGTTGGCGGAATCACATCACACACACTTTCATGCGAAGCTTTGGAGAGAGGTCAAGGATTGTTTGTCGCCTTGATGCATCAGTTAAACTAGTCAGCATGACCCAGTGTCTTGTCGAATATTTTCGACGTAAATGCTTTGGTGAAATAAGGTAAACGTTATCTTATTTTTTGAGTACGTATTAGGTTTATACTGAAAGCGATGTCATCAGTCTCAATTATTGTATATAACATTGTGGGTAATGGTAGGACTTGCTTGTCTGGTGTTGTTGCTATGGCTAAGGAAAAAATATAACGGCAATGTTATAAATTAATGGTTACTGTTGTACACGCGGTGTCATTTCTCTTTTTGCACAACTTCCATAACTGCATATTTCATCAAAACCTACTAGCACTTCAAACTTTATTATACAATTGTGATTAATGTTTTATTATTAATTTTCAGTGCCGTTTTTAAAAAGACTTTTCTGTTTTTTTTTTAATATAACAGAGCTCGTTGACACTACGTTACAATATATATAATTTACAATTAGCTATAAATTTACAAAATATTTTTACATTTTAGTTGTTTTAACAAAAATGTGGTTTCAAACAGTGTATCCAACCACCCTATAATTATTAAAAACAATAATTTTGTGTTTATTAATATTCATGGTAAGCTTTTTTGTCAGTTCTTGACTCACGTTAGACTTACAAAAGGATCTTTATTAAATTGCTCACTGTCTCGTGTGATGGCAAAACATCACAGTCATAGGACAAACCGTAAAGGTACAAAAGAGACATATCCCAACCACAACATGACAGTAAATCAAGTGCAGGTCGCTTTGCTGCTACAAAAAATAACTATTTCCACAAATATTTACTTTTACTGCTACTTCAAAAACCAAGGTATGCGTGTAAGATTGTATGAATAAGTGTGTTAGTAAGGGTTTTAGTGCCAGTACTGTAAATAGTGGTGGGAATAATAGTAAGGTGCCAACGATGTGTGTAATTTATATTTTCTTTGGGTAAAGTTTATTATTAACCAAACCACCGCATATCTTTAGCTACCCTTAAAAATGACCAGTTTGCAGATTATCTTGTTTGTGACATCACAAATCTCACTCTTGATTGGTGACAGACGTCTGTTGAGTTTTTAATAGTTATTATTCATTATGGTATTATTCTATGTAATTTCATTAAATCAACAGAAATGACAGGAGAGGGTATTGAATCAATTCTTTTACTTTTAAGTTTCTGAAAAAGACAATAAACACAAGTGTTTTTGGATTGCTAATGCTAACATACTATTGCTAATTTGATTGATCGGATTGCTAATGCTAATCTTCCGCTACCTCTGCATAGCAAGTTAGCTATGGCGTTCCTTCTTTGTACATAAATCTTAATGCACATAAACAGTCAGATTCTTCCCAGGCAGGAGCTTCCTTGTTCTCTTGTTCAAAAGGTATACACTGTCTTCTTTCTTCCTTTCTTCTTTCATGTTTCCCTGTTTGGTGCAGTGAGCATCTGTTGTACCACAAACGCCATCCGAAGAATTGTGCAAATATCAATTAGGATTGGTGTGTAGAGTCCTTAACTTTCTAACAGAGGATAGGCACATGACTACCTGAAATGGTGAAAAGGTTGTTGGGCAGGTTTTTGAAAGACTTCAGGGACACCATTCTACAGACTCCCAAACTCCAAAGAAAGGAGAAGCAAATGGATTGCTGCAATTCAAAGAAATAACTGTAATACAGGAGATGAAAGCTGGATTTGTGGCCTGGTGAGAAAGTGAGGTCAATGCATACCTTCTATAGGACGTCCACACCCCTAGTGTGTCTACACCATCGAGCAGGCAAGGTTAGCTATACAGATCTTCAACGATCTTTCTGAAAAGGGGATTCTGACGCGGTTTTGATTGGCCATGATCAATTATGGAAGTATCACGCAGCACTGCATATCATTTCTTAACATGGAAGAGGGCGTGGTCAGCAGGAGCTCCAAATCGTTTTGAATGCATCTGTTTCTGAGGCAAAGTTGTTTTTTCATTGGCGGTAATGCACTTTTTCCCAAAAGTCCTTTAATGTATCAGATCAAATTAGAAATGGGTGACTGGTGTCCCCTTTAAAATGTCTTCCATTTATGTTTGTGATTTTACCAGTAACTAAACATTTTGGCGTGAATGTCTTCAGTCGTGAGAGCCCTCTGCATTTAAAGGTGTGAGTGTAACTCTGTTGTATTGTCTCATCTCTTTTGCACAGGGTTTGAACTAGGATTTCTGGAAGCATTTGGATTATTTTACCATGGCACCACATCCGGTTGTTCAGGCAGCAATAGACCTCTCGGCGGGGGCTGTAGGTAACTATACAATAGGCATCTGTATCTTTCTACGGTTTTAGTGCGGTGAAGTCTGTGTTTTTTGAAAACCTTTCTTTCAGCAGTAGCTTTCTGACCTTTGAGCCCTGTGTTTTTGCTTACAATGGAGCTTCTACTGTCTGGATCTACTGTCTCAGCAGTCCCTGAGCCACACGTGCTCTGACACGCCCTGCGTAGCATAGATTCTTTCTGATAAGAGACCAACTTTTGTTAACAGATTAGTGCTGAATTATTTCTTCTTGATGCAGATTCTTTCATGTGAGATCTTTTAGCAACTGATACCACAGTTACATCCAGTGCATTGTCCCTACTCTTCGAAGTCTGGGGCCCTTTTCAGCGTTGTTTTACTACTTTACATCATTTCACTGTAATAAATTATCTTTGAAACATTTTTTTGTGGCAATTCTTGGATGTTTTTTTTTTACAACCCCATGTTTTTTTTTCATTACATTACCCAAATATTCCACAACAAGTATTACATTTTGTCATTTTTTTACTACAAAAATTGAGAAAATTGAGAACGAACAGTGTTTGTTTTATAACAAAAATCAAAAGTGTTGAGACAAAATAAAAACATATTAATCCGTCCAAAAAGAAATTGAAAAAAATGTATCTCTTAAACCTTGTACCTCTTCTAAATCTTACACACGGTTCTAAGCAGTGCCTTTTGCACTTTTTTTGTGCCAGAACTTTGAAAAATACAAGCCATCTCACAGGTATTGTATTTCCCTTCTTTTTACCACTAAATGGCACCAATTTGGGGGTGCCATCTGAAATCTGAAAGACGATTGTGCATTTTCACACACATTTGAATTGCCTTGCAAATTATGTCATAACTCTTGTTGTTTGTTTAAACTCTTATTTGTTTTAACTTCTTGTTAAAAAACTTTTAATTACCGTAGTTTATGGTTAATGTGTATTCCTCTTTTTTCTGAAGGGGGCGCTGCCTGCGTGTTCAGTGGTCAGCCTCTGGATACAGCAAAGGTGAAAATGCAGACATTCCCCACGTTGTACAGAGGCTTCGTGCACTGCTTTGTGTCCACATACAGGCAAGTGGGCCTACGCGGCCTGTACCAGGGCACAACACCAGCGCTCATGGCTAACATTGCTGAGAACTCTGTGCTCTTCATGTGCTATGGATTCTGCCAGGAGGTGGTACGGGTCCTCTGTGCACAGGAGAAGGGTGCTGTGCTGAGGTAAGTGGGTTCAAAAGTTGAGCAAGAAACATTTTTTTTTTGGATTGGACAACAGAAGACCACGCCGGGTGGCACTCCTGTCAACTAAGAACTGGAATTTTAGGTAATATTTCTCGCAGCCCTACCAAAATTGGACAATAGAAGATTGGCAACATTTGTATGGTAGGGTCAGAATTTGGCGATGAGTGTAATTGGGATGTGGTGTAATGGGAGATTCACAAACACCGGGTTAATGTTCTTATTTGCATATTTGCAGTGTCACCTGATTGGATGTACAACAGGCAACATGCCTGTGTCAGCTACCAACTGTTTTTTAAATGTCAGCTGTTTTAAATGTCATGACATGCAGAAAAGAATAAGAAAAAGAAACACGAGCAGCTTATATAAACATTTATTTGAGTTATTACGAGACACAATTTTCATCTTGACTTAGATGTTGCTGATTTCCGTTTAGCAGAAATAACACTGCTAACACTGTTCCGCTTCACACTGAACAAACTTAGCACCACAATTGAGGTGCTAACTTTGCTCCAAAGCAGGGTTTCAGAAAACACGGTGCTAACACTGCTTTAAAATAGCTTTTGGGAAATGTGTGCGTAAAAAAAAAAAACATTTTGTAAACCTTTTGTCTGGTTGATTTCTGAGAAAAGGAAGTACAACACAAACAGGAAGTTACAACACAAACAGGACGTTCAAATAATGTTGTGAAAGAGACATTTGCCCTCTTATCCTTTTCCTTCCCTCTCTCCCCTCCCTCTTCTTTTCTCTCATAGCAGTGCGAACTAATGTTTAAGCTAAATTAAACCACGTTTTCTGTTACATTTTTGTAAACCCAGCTTTCCTGGATTGCTTGAATCTACAACACGTCTTTGCTTAGGGTTAAAGGGGCTGTAAGTGTAAAGCCGGGTTAAGCGCAGTGTGAGAAGCCCTCTATTGTATGTTATGTTCCATTGTTTATTACATAAAATTGTAAACTCAGAAGCAGTAGCTTGTAGAGTAAAATTAGAAAGCTACCAAACACAACATTCTGAAGTGAAAGGTTGATTTTGTCCGAGATGTGGTTTCAAGCAGTGTATACACATGAGATCTCTCCAATTGGTGAAGGGCGTAGCGATAGGACACTTAATATTTTAGTTGCATTCATTTTTATTTATTTCTCATTTGAGTGCAGTGATGTTCAGAAAGCCTGTGCTGGTTCTGTAGCATCTGTGTTCTCCTCACTGGTCTTGTGTCCCACCGAGTTGGTGAAGTGCCGCCTACAGGCCATGCATGAGATGGCCTCCTCCGGAAAAATCACACACAGCCACAAGTAAAGATTTTGAGGCAGCATTTTAGCTGAGGGCTTTTTTCGTTCTCATGCTAACCTCTTGTTTCTTTATGTCTGTCTGTTTTACAGCACAGTTTGGTCTGTGGTAAAGTCGATCATGCACAATGATGGCCCTGCAGGATTCTTTCAGGGTCTAACCACAACTATTGCTCGTGAGGTGCCTGGGTATTTCTGTTTCTTCGGCGCATATGAGCTTTGCCGCTCTCTCTTTGCTGAGTACATGCATTGCGGCAAGGATGACATAGGTACAACATTCTTAGTCACTGACTCTACATTTTATCTTTAGAGAAGCCTGGAATATTGACTGACTACATTCTTGGTTTCTCGTTTATTGATTGGTCTTTTGTGTTTAATGAATTAACAAATCTCAATCAGTCATTAAAATCACTCCAAATTCTTTTTTTAATGCAGTGTTTTAGGGGAAGATTTAGGTTTAAACACGCAGACCTCTCTCGAAAGTTGAAGTCTGGTGGCTTTAGACCAGTATGTACTTGTTGGTGCTTAGGATATCTTCAGGTAGTTGCTTCCTCCATCAACATCGCTGTCGTTAGTAGAACTCTAAGAGCCCCTATTATGGGTTCAAAGCTCAAGGTGTTGTTTTAGTTTCCAACAAAAGGGTGAAAAAGGTCATTGTGTTATAATACTCATATTTATACCAACGTCTCTCTCGAATAGTTCCTTCACAGATCATTCCAGTGACTTGCTCTGAAAAAAGCAGTGATTGGTTGTGTGGCCTGGTTTGTTGTGAATGGATAATAGCATGTAGCAGCAGTCAGAAAGTCAGAATGCCCGTTAACCTTCCAGTACATTAGTTCTTAATACTTACATAAAACTATTACGTGAATTTCATTAATTGCATGAAATATTTACGTGGCTTCTAATTACTTAACATTTATGAGACTTCTTAGCAGAGAATATAAAGCTAACGTCCTCATTTCTTTATGACTCTTTAACAATTGTCCTGTGGAGAGGAGAGTCATGCTGATTTCTTTCTCTTCCTCTCTCTGCTTTTGAACTGTGATTGGTTTCTACAACTCTGTGTGAACTCCCTCACAAAAAGGAATTATTTTATGGAAATTTCTACACCTAAAGGGTGTAAACGTGTCATGTGAAAACCCACCCTGCTTTCATCGTGCCATCATCAGTTTATCATACTGTTAGCCCTCTCAAATGCACCATTATCAACTTTATGTTTTTTCCTGAGAGAGAGAGGTGAAAAAAGGGGCCTCCCACCTTTATATATTTCGATTTCCCCCTATGGTTTTCCAAGTTCTGGCACCTACCATAAAGAGGTTCACAGGTGAGCTGGAGATGGGCACCAGCAGACCCCAGCGACCTGAAAGAGAACTACAGGGTAAGAAGATCAATGAATATTGGTCAACAATATGGTCAACGCACCGATTGAAGTGAGATTTGAGAAATCTTCTGAAGGCTTCTTAGCATGGTGCTTTTCTTCTTGGTTGAGGAAATATTGACGCAATGACGCTCCCTGCCTGAAGATGGCATTTGCAGTACAACAGATGCACTCCCGGCCACACAGGGAAACAGAAAAGAAGGAGATAACGAGAGAGAAGAAATCATGGATGTTGAGCGGTTTACACAGTTTGCTGCTGATCATAGAAAGTTGTTGGACAAAAATGTAGAGAAAAGAGGATTTGTGGCGGATTGAATTCCTGTTTAATGTACGATGTCACTGTGGAAATATGTGATGTGCTCTTTTACGTCCTACTCACGTCATCAAAAGAGCCAGCTTTCAATGCGCGTTCTCCTTGAGAAAAACAGATCGAGATGGCAGTGCAAAACTCTTTTTCATTGGCTTCACTTGTTTGGTCAGATTGGCCCTTGGTTTTCGATCGAGGTGCGTTGTCGCACAACACAAAAATTTGAATCAGCGTCTAGAGCAGGGGTGCTCACACTTTTTCAGCTTGCGAGCTACTTTTAAAATGACCAAGTCAAAGTGATCTACCCGCTACAAAAATGGAAAACCTCAATCAACAAACAATTATTTTCAACTATTGAGAATTGACAAAACACACATAATAATTAATTATTTACATTTTTGTAATAACGAAAGTTTACTTTGATGACTTGCACTGAATTGAATCATTAGAACAGTTGTGTGTGACCTGAATTTGGTGGTAATAGAGTTATTTTTATGGGAGCAATTGAGCTTTGATCCAAAAAATCAAGAAAATTTATTGAAACTGAGTCGTGCAGTACAATATGCAGGTGAGGAGTGGCGTGTTGCTTGATTTTGGTTGTAATAGAGCAACTTAGAATGAAGTTATGAAGCATATTCTGGGTGAAACATATTTTGGATCTGGTAATTTGCAGACGGTCCCTAAGCGATTCCATGTCAGCAGGTTACTCATAGACAGTAATGTGTTTCTGCGAATGCAGAGGGAAACTTGTTTTGATAAAAAAACGTTTTGTAGTTTGTCCGCTACACAACACAGATTAAAAATAGGTTTTATTTGTTTACTAGGAACATTCTGGTCTCGAGCTATTGATCAGAGAAAACCGAATCCGTGAATCTGCAGCTAACTTTACTGAACTGTGACGAGATGGATGATCGGCTGATATTGTTTCAATTTCATGCCGCGATCGACCAGTAGCAACTCCGCGATCGACGTAATGAGCACCCCTGGTCTAGAGGCCTTAAGTCTGTCTTTGCTGAGATTGGTGACATTGCCCTTGAGGGAGTCAAGAAGACTGAAGCAGGCAGAAAGAACATTGGAGAACCTAGTAGGAAAAGATCGTGCAGAAAGGCTGAGTTAAAATGGAGGAAAACTAAACTTGTTCTGCACTAATGTCTACAAAAAGAACCTCCGTGCATGTAACTATTAAACCAGAGTTATTTTAAATGCACTAATTGCCAGCTCCTCCTGTGTGCACTGAAATATGAGTTCAACCTGTGTGTTCAGGAGTTGCTCCCATCGTGTTCAGTGGAGGTTTTGGTGGCGCCTGTCTCTGGCTGGTGGTTTACCCAATGGATTGTGTCAAATCCAGAATCCAGGTCATGTCCATGACTGGGAGGCAGTCTGGTTTCTTCAAGACATTCATGCACATCTTCAGAACGGAAGGTATGTGGAAAATCATTCCAAATCATACCTGGTCTCAGTATATTTACTTTCTCTTTATTTTCAGGTGTAAGGGCTCTCTACTCAGGTCTGACTCCCACGATGATTCGCACATTTCCTGCCAACGGTGCTCTGTTTTTAGGTTATGAAGCTAGCCGTAAAATCATGATGGACCAGTTCGACATCTGATGCTTTACACTTCTTTCCAATGTTGGCCTTTTAGAGTTTTTTTTTTTTTGTTTTGTTTTAATGTTATTGCATCAGTATGACAGACCCTGTCTCTGTCTAGAGCTTCAGTCAGCGTGACCCTGTGAACCCACTGATAGTATAACGGTGCTCCATTTTATTTATTTCATAGTTTTTTAACAGATTTAATCATTTGAGTTTAAATTTTCGTAAAGGAAGGGTGCAAGAACTCTGTTTAATATAAAAACAGTTCAAATTTACGTTTGTTCACAATACATGAAACGCAAAACTCATCCCAGAACTTTTTATATTTAATATTACTGTAAAAAAATGTATCGTTAACATATTTAAAAATGGCTAATGTTTGCTCTGGAGGCCTTTGTGTTATATTCTCCTTAAATCCATAGTTTTGGGTCCTGTATCTTGTGTGACACAATACCTTGTCTACTACCTCTGTGTTTTTGCCAATTATCTTAAAATCCGATGCAGCCAAGTTCTAAGTGAATTGCCTTCGACACCAAGAGTATTGACCAGATGTGTAACCTCCAAACACTGTATTTTTCAACAAGTGTAAACCGGTTCTCTTTGTATTCTCTATGTTTGCAGCATTAAAACGGCTACATTCAGAATTTAAGTGTCTTTTTATCTGAGCTTTCATTAATCAAGGTTACCAAAAACCGGAAAGCATTTTTTTCATGAAAAAATAACTTCCGTTTATAGCAAATAGTCAGAATAAAAACTTAAATTTTAGCCTTTTTTTTACTTTTTAAACAGCGGTTTTATTGCTAGAAAAGCTCGATTAACTTGAATTCAACAAATATGCTTGATTAATGGTAACGATTCTGGTTTTCTTAAAAGTAATTACCCGGTAGGTGGATAATTAAAATATCCTAAAATACATGTTTTGCAACAATAGCATTTGTATGTGAATCATGTATTTCTAGTTCTCGTGAAACACATTAAAAGCATGCACAGCTAGTACATGCTTGTTTTTTTATTATTATTTTTAAATCTTCATCTGGGCGAGACCCCGTTGATGCAGTAAAAATACTTTGTGTTTTTGCTGTGCTTAATCTCGCCATGACTAGGAACGGTTTTTCTCAACCTCATCTTTCATCAGTATGAATGTTCTTCACTCAATTTTAAGTCTTGTACTGAGCTGTTTCTGTTTCAGTTTGTCTGGCAATCTTTGTCCAGGAGAGACCCTGTTGATGCACTATAACTACCTTGGGTCTTGTTTTTGTGAACGGTCATGACGTGACATGGAGCAGTCTCAACTTCACTTTTTATCAGAATTTAGATTTTTAGTCTCTTTCATCACCAGTTCATGACTGGGTTGCAGCTTGAAATTGATCATTCATTAGCATATACATAGGTTTAATAATTAGTTCATACAGCTAAAATATATATAGATTATACCGATGTTATGTGTCAAATATTCAATGAAAGCATTTAGTGACTATTTGAATTGCTTTGAAATGCTTCGTTTGAAATAAAATTGCATCTTTTCACTTAAAAGCATAAGAGTTGTAGGCTTTTGTTTTATCCTGAATTTCTAACATGTAAGGTTGCCATTGCTAATACGTGTGCTACCTCATTAGTGGAAGCAATTTTCTCATGAAAAGTTGATGTTGTTGTAATGCTTTTATTTACAAAAAAATGGAGAGATAAAACAGACAATACACAAAGTACATTTCTTAAAAAACTTTCTTAAAATCTTCCACAAGAGAGTTTCAGCTGATTTTGAAGAGGGGATGCCATATTTGATGTATAACCATCTCAATGTCTTCTGCAGCACTGGGACTTACAGTGGCTGGAAAAAAGAGAATATGTTTATCAATTAATGGTTTTCGAGACAGTTCTGAAGACTAAATCTAAAGCTACTGTAAGTGAAACGGTGCGTTGTTATTTTTTTTTTATGACAATGAGAGGCGGGTTCTGGCAGATCATTGGTGGGCCCAAGAATTTAAAGAAAAAATTATTTGCTGAATACATTTCATATTTCTGGGAATTAATAATAAAATTCCTGGAGACTTCTCCGTGCATCTAAAATAAGAATGACTACAATATAATTTTTTAAATGTTTATAAGCTGATATTTGTCGTCATAAAAGTGTGAAATGCTTGACGTTGATTAACAAGCTAGTTCACGAAAATGTAGCAAAAGTGTCATATTGGACGGTTCGGTTTGCTTTTGAAAAAGATTAACATTTCTATTCATATTTCAAGTCGGGTTTTTATTTAAAAAAAAAAATACATAACGATAACAACCCGGTGTTGTGCGTATGTGCAGATCAACTTTTCAGCATATTAAAATTTACGACGCTTGTTTATTTATTTATTTATTTGTTTGTTTGTTTTGCCTCCTTGCATTTGTTAAGATCTTATTTATTGTTCTTTTGTCTCGCTCATGTGTATGCTCAGTCTTTGTATATGTGTTCTAGGTTGAGAATGCCTTTCTAAAAAAAACAACAAAAAAAATTTCGAAACGCCAAAAAAAAAAAAAATTTTACGACGCTAATATAAAAATATGAACTAACATTTTTTTTACTAATCTAATATAAGATATTAAATATTTTGAAACCACTTACAATTATTATGATTGATTTGTAGATCAATCATGATGCTTTTGTAAAGTTTGTGGCGACAATATGCTCTTACAGCAATTGAACAAACGAACAGACAGCTTCCCATATAGTTTTACTTTTTAGTGCATACACCTTGACCACTTTGTAAGAGGACGATGTGTTATTTTTTTGGCTTCTCTAAAAGTACTTTAATTAAATCATATGGGTTAAAGTCTGATTCTTGTGTCTTAAAAATTAGACAAAGAAAGCAAAATAAAGTGGTTTCTCCACATCCAAATAGACAGATCTTCTTTTCATAACTCTAGCGGGAAAATAAGTATTTTGTTGTTTTGAATGTGAGTTATGAAATATTTGGGATGAACAGATTCAAGTTTCTTCTGATATGTTCTCTCAGACTCTGGCCATAACTAGTCTGTGCCCAGGGCACTCCAAATGCCTTGTACTGATATGGTGCTAGCTAAATCAGGGCATGGGCTCATTCAAAGGTGGCCACGAATTTGCATAAATAATTCCATTTACATTCCAACCAGAAACGATAGTCAATGCAAATGAAAATAAAGGCCTTACTTACTAACTGCTTTATTTATATCACCTAAATTCACGTCTCAATCATATTTAGGTCAAGAAGAAGTAAGTGAATGCTGGGAAAGTGCCCTAGCACCCCCTATTGACCAGCATGTAATATGTAAGTTTGTTTTGTATAATATGATAAAAATATATGAAATCTCATTCAGCCCATTGTTTTCATTATGTTATTGGTACTACAGACTAGAGTATATTTGTACAAGTCTGAGTACTGGATGAGGTTCCCTGACTCCCCCCTTGTTTCTTTTCTTTTCTCTCTGCTCCTGCTTCTTACCCCTTTTTCTTTGCAGGTTCCACAGAGACACCCGAAGAGGCCGTTGATCATCTGAACTGCACAGAGGATGAGCTGCACGGCACTGGTCACCAGAAGGGTGGAGAACAGACCCACATTAAACTCCACCACATTATTTGGCTCAATGCAGGTTGCCCAGATGTCACGGTGCTTGAGGTAACTGTCATTTCTGAGAGACACAGAAAAAAAAATATTATTGTAATGTTTAGTGAAACGCTAAAATTGTGTGGTTTGTGGCTGTACCTGTTTTTAAAGGGAGTCTCCCAAGAATTTTGAGTATAACAGAGTGGTCCGTTAATCAGACCGATCAATGCCACTACAAAACTATAGAGAGCACCGACGACACCCACTGCTGCAAATAAAATGGACAGGAACATCTGAAATAGAAAATCCATTTTTATTAAATGGATAAATTGTATTATCTACATTTATATTAAATAATATTTAATGTAAATTACCAGCCCTCACACAATTCCTTCAGAAAGTGCACATTTTGTTGAGTTATGAAAATCTATTTACTTGCTTTTTTTGTCATTTTCGCCATCAGTGTGACCGTGATAGAAATCCCAGAATTATTTCAGACATTCAGATACAGAAAACTCATAGTCTCTTCATTTCAGTTCCATTGCATAGAGTGTACAGGCCCAAGGTTAGGCTAACCGAGCAACGAGTGTAAGAGACTTGCTCGACCCTCCACTCTAGGACTGGAGTCAGCATTTTACGGAAAAGTACATAAAGTTTCCCCCCAGTAAAAGCTGAACTTTGGTCACACCCCCTGACCTCTTCAATGTAAAAAAAACCCTGAAGAAACTGCTCATAAACTGTGACTTGGTTGATGCATGAACTTTGTGTCATGTCTCTTTCCTTGTCACCCTGAGATCTCAGAACTTTATCTTTCGAGAGGGGAGAGCAGAATTCTTCCATTACAGTGATAAAAACATTCATATATTTATTATATCATCAAAGTCAGTTTATTGTACAATAAATGTTATTTTTTTTTTAGCCAATGCTTTTAATATCGCAGAAGAGTGAGACGGAGGAAAGTCAACAGAATTGGGAATTGAACCCACATTGACCTGTGCATCCACAGATACATGTCCAGTGCACTGTCCACTACTCCCCGCTACTGGACACTGCAACAGTTATTCAATAATCATCTAATGTCCCCCATGTCACTTTGAGTGAAATAAATCAACCCTAATGTCACTATAACTTTTCTAAGCTGAAACAGAGATGTTTAAAATTGGTTGCTAGGGTAAACATTTTGGTTACTAGGAAGTTGGTTTCTAGGAAGTTATTACAATGATAAGCTTTAACAAATCCCAATTTGTCTGTGATGTTTAATACTGACTATATTTCTGTTGTCTTTTCCTATATTTTTTCAAGTCAATGGTGAATATTTAACTCACTCTAGAGCCTAGGCTTCAAATAATTTGGGCTGGTATGTTGAACAGACGGATAACCTCCACAGGTGTGGTCAGTTTGCAGTTTAGAAGAGCTTCTCCGTTTAATTAACAGTTTACAAAGTTTGACCCATGTTAAGTCGATAGAAAAATTCCTGTTTCATGGCAACATAATTATCGTTTATTGACATTTTAAAATAAGTAGAAAAATACACTCAACATACTTCCCTTAGGATTCTTTGTTCTCAAAGGTTGATTTATTTTTAAAAACTTTTCTAGAGAACAATTTCTCAGTTAAGGACTTATTTGACCGGAGCATGAACTCCATAAATCACTCTCTATTCACTACGGTTGTCGGCAGTAACTACTGTACTTTGTCAAAAACTGCAAATATTTGCAAATGGCAGAGTGCAGATTTCCAAGCTAAATGCCAGAGCCATGAGTCACATCTTCATAGACATTATTTGCAACAGAGGAGTGCCTGAGTAATTTCTAGTAGGTCTGTTCTTTCGTCTGCCAAGCACATGACAAGTGTTCTTGATGTCACATGGACTCACTTATCGTCTGAAGACTGTATTGTCTTGGTTGGAAGGCGATTTTGAGGCTACACAGGTGTTTTTATATCACTAGAAAAAAGCCTCCATGTATTTTATCAGAAAATTATTGTAGGGTTTGAGCAAGCAATGTTTTATAAAATTCTATTAGAAATACAATAACTTTGAAAAACACAAGCCAAATCACAGGTCTTGTACTTCCTAGGGTTATCCCTTCTTTTCACCACTTCATGGCACTGATGGCACCGATTTGGGGTCTAAATGAAACTGATAGACTTTTCTCAAATTTTTCTCAAAATTAAACTATTTATGAGTTGCATCATTCCTACTTAATTCTCACTGCAGAGACGGCCTGAAGCATCGTATCGAGGGGAAAATGCAGTTATTTTTGTTTTAGTTCATATGTGACGTTCATTCCAGGGAACATATACAACAGCAGAGCTGAACGTCATAAAAGTCAACTAAGTAAGCGCATCATAAAAACTAAAATTGATTGTACCAAAGTGATAGCATGTGTTTATTTTCATTTGTATTGACTATAGTTTCATAGGCTGCCATTCTGCACCCATTTTGTTGAATTTTTGCGTCATCAGAGGCGCATTTGTGCATGAGAAATATAAGAAAATGGAAAAAGAGGCACCAAACAATTCTATTAAATCACTTATATTAGCACTTTTTTGGTGAGAATGACATCAGGAGCAAATAAAAATTTTGCTTTCTGTTTTTTTTTAAAACACCAGAATCAGATCCAGTGTGGACTGGTATAATGGATTCAAAGCCCTTATTTAGAAAAGGCAAAAAAAAAAAAACGAGCACAAAATGGCATTCTAATTCTTTCTAATGATGGGCCATGTTTAAAAAAAATGTAGTCTCACTTCTATGAAAGTTACAGGACAGGGGGTCGTAAGCACAATGAGGTTAACAGGTTCCTCCTATAGAAAACCATTGCTTGCTTGAAGTAATGTGGTGTATTTGAACTGGCTCTGCGTAGGTTCGAATAAATGAATTTGACTGTGATCTGGATTAGCTATCCACCTCAAGTCTTCTTCCACCAGCAAAAATAGCTAGGACCCACCAGCTACCACTGATATAAACAATTCTTTAAATAAAAAATAAAAATATTGAAATTTAAACCCAGTAACACTTTCATATTTCCTCATCCCAATCAAAAGTCAAGCTGAAGTTTTGAACTAATTGCAGCCGGGAAATGTTCAAACTTGAAAGACAGCAATTCCTTGCAATAGTCATAATGGTCGACTTATTGTAGCACAATATTTATATTGCATTATGATGCATCATTTTTACAGTGATAACTTCTCAGGTTATAAGGAAATGTTCCTTACCCCACAGCGGTTTGCACAGCAGCCCTGTTTTCCAGTCAGATGAATGTGAATTGCTGGAATCAGCACCTGGAAAATGAATTTTTTAGAGCCAATGAATATTCAAAGACAAAAAAATGATATTTCTAGGTCATTATGATTATTCTTTTCCATTAAAGGTAGCTTACTTACAGACAACATCTGCAGTTTGGTTTACAACACTAAATACTTGCTATTACACTTAACCAACTCACCAGGGCCCCCCCTCCAACCAGTCCCCCCATGAATTTGACCTCCTGCGTAATATTGCCATCCTTCGAGTACTTCACATCCCAGCCAGGAAAGAACAGGATAATATTGCAGATTACTGAAACCAGTGCCAGTGGGTATAAAGTCGTTCCCACGCAGAACGCACACTTTCCTGTACACATGCTCCCAGGTAGATTTCAGTCCTAAAGTCTGAGTGGAAGCCCTACTTTAGAGAGTCCTTCGAGTTTCACTGTGGTTTGACTCACACAAATGCACACCCTGAAGATATAGTGAGCTTTTTAAACACAGCCGGTCAGTTATTGAGTTAAGATAAGACCAGCCCTTGAGTTCCACTTCCTCTAACCGCACCCTGCACACAAAATCAATTATTAAATCAACCACATGCAGTAAAAACCACACTGTTCCTCTTGTTTTGCAGGCTTTTGGTGTTTTCCATTTGTTTCCACACACTAAAATCTTTGGAATTCTAAAGGGTAAACACTCAGCAGTTGTTGGACGCCACTTGCAAGCCTTTCAAAATGAGGATTTTCTTCATATAGTTCAGATGTTTTGATGATTGCCATAACAATCACATAAACAAGTGATATCTAATCAATTAGTTTCACTCTGTGTCAGAAGTGACTTGAAAGAAACTCGAGTAGTGGAGGTGTGTGTGTGTTTCTTGTGAGTGGGATGTGATCTGTATTCTCTTCACTAAATCATGTTTGCACAAGATACTGTAAAGCAAATGTATCTTGGGACTTTGGACTGTCATTGAAGTGAGAGAAAAACACACTTTATTCAATGTTCTATCTGAATCCCTCCTTCCATCAAGGAGGAAGTTGAACAGAACATGATGTCTAGAGTAGACCGTTGTTCGCAATTGAATAAACATTATGTGTAACAGGAATTGGTGCATCTCCTTTAAGAGGAATGTGACTGACAAAACGCAGATTTTGTTTACAAAATGCCACCTGAGTTTGATGTTCAGCAGAGTTTTTGTTTGAGAAGGTTTGTGGAAACTGAGGAATAAATCTCTCCTTTAAAGGTTCTTCCTGTTTGTGTAAACCCTGACCCCAACAAATACCGCTCTTCACAATTTTGAGATTTGAGCTGGTCTTTCATTATGTCCATTTTTTAAACTCTTTATATATCTTCCTTTTCTCTACATATTCAGAACCAGTTAAACACACCTTCAAATTTAATGATCTACAAACTATTTTTGGGCTGGTCTGAGTATTTCAGATACTGCTGATCTATAAGGGATTTTCACCCACAACCATCTCTAAAGTTTTTAGTGAGCAACATTTCTGTGGATGCAAATGCCATGTCGATGCCAGAGTTTTGTAATACCAGTAGAAAACTAAACACTGGTATTTTGTAGATTGAGTTCTTCTTTATTATTACAATACATGTAACAATGGTATGTAAAATAATTAATTGGTAAACAAATAGTTTTGGATGCAATGTACTCAACCGTGGAGATGTAATTCATATTTATGATTTCATTCATTACACGGATAAATGCAATGAGACCGTTTCAATATACATAAGTTACATTTATAACTAAATTAAATTTAGTTGTTGTAAGAGTGGACAGTATAATGTGGAGTAAAAAAAAAGTTATTTTTCAGTATTTTTTTTTTATTTGAATTTAAATCCGTGGAACTGTTGATGTGGAGTGTTCCTGGGGTGTTTGTCGTGAGCGCCCTCTGCCGGATCACTTTAGTTCCGGATTTAAATAATAAAACTTTTGTTGGGTCTTTCGCCACGGCCTCTCAAACTTAAACATGCGAAAATAATAAAATGTAATTTTGTGTATTTTTAAAATGTATTTAAGGTAAAAAAAAAAATCCATCTCTTTAAGCGCCTTTTACTCTGGAGAAACTAAACGGAACCCAAACAAACCAAAATGTACAATCCCACCCTCTAAAAACCTAAACATCATTGGCGAAGCTTGTAATTTCGTCATCAACAGTCGGTTTTGGTGAAATGCACACTAAATGACTTAAAAGTGCTTGACCAACTACCACCACTACCCACAAAGAAGTACATTTGTATTGTGTTTGTACAATTAGTGCCCGGGAGGAAACATGGACACGTCTGACCAAGAAACGATGCCCCCCTTTAAAGAATTCTTGCTTACATTTTTCATGCCTGAAAAATGCTTTAACCACTTTTTCCTCCACTACAACTTCATCCACGGTGAGACATAACTTTTATCATGCTGAAAACATGTGTCAGTGTTTCATTATGCTCTGCTTTGTTCAGACTTATCTGAATAATGTTCATTGGTACCATCGATTTACTGCTATTACACTTCCACCACACGATGTAAGACAGCAACACATTACGACTTTAACAGTCATTGTTTAATCTGAAACACTGATTCTGTGCTACTTTGCTTTTTATTGATTGTGTGTTTATTTTTTCTTAGTGCCTTGCCTCAGGATTGTCCTCAGTAAGGTTATGGGAGTATTTATTTTAACGGGAGTAGTTATTGGTAAGTTTTGTAATCAGCATTCTTCACATTTACAATGATTGTTTTTAATGATTTTGGCTTTATGTTTGGTGTCATTGTCCTGCTGCGGAATTGATTTTGTGGCCAATCAAACCCTTTCCTGGTGGGAAAGCATGATGGATATGGGTATGTCTCAGGATCGAGAACACCATTTATCCTAACCAAATCTTCAAAGTTCCTTCTGCTACAGTCAAATGTTGATTTACCAGTGCAATTTTTACGCACCTATGTTTTGTGCATATTTGAGTCTTTTCCCATGTCAGAGGTATGGCTTTATGGCTACAACTGTTCCAGGGATGGCCACTTTTGGTCAGACCTCTCTGGACAGTAATATCTGGTCCCACTGGTTTCTGGCAGCTTGGAGCTGTCTTCCATTGAGTAGAGGTGCATCGTGGTACAATATATTGTGATATACAATTATAAAAGTATGTTTTGTAGATCTTCTGGGATTTATCGTCTTGGAGCTTCGCTATGTACAAAAGCAGGAGAAACAGCAGTTTTAGCACTTTTTTAAAAAAGGTTTTGTTTTTACTTACAAGATTTTGTAAGTAACGACTGGACAGTGAAGAGTGACAGGAAGTGAGGGGAAAGGATGGGAAAGACACTGGGGTCGGCACTGGAACCCATATTAAACTGCGCGCTAACCACCACTCCACAGTGCAGGACCCTTTGAGCACTTTTATGAGAAACAAAAGGAATTTTGTGAAGACTATAAAAGAGCTCTCAAGAGATATCTTCCTTTTTAATGTTTCATTCCAAGTTTACGAACTTTATTACTGCCCCCTAGAGGCTGGGTATTAAAATACCCACAGATTTTACAAAAACCTTATAAATCTAGTTTCATTTTGCTGCATCAATTTCAGTTAATTGAGTTTGTCAATTAACAAACAAAGTTTTTATTTATTTATTATTATTATTTATTGATTTTGTGATGTATATTGTATCAGGGCCGTATTGTAACCAGTGTGTTTCGTTACACCCCTAGTATTTACCTTAATGTGTCCTTCATCTGTTGCACAAGTTTCCTTGGCCAGCCACTGCGTTCAAGATCCTCGTTGTTGCTTCAAAAGATCTTGAAGAGACCTTTGAAATCTTTGTCTGGGTCAGACCTTGTTGATGCAACTACTGTGCAAGTGTGCATGCACCCATAAGAACTGCTGCTGGTTTTAGATTTTTCTTTCGTTCACTCACTTTACATTTTGTTAGTTTACAAAAAAAGTCAATCGTTGTTTATATCAAACGCTTTCTTTGTTTGCATTTTTTTTTACATACGTTTGCGCAGTACTGCTTAAACATTATGTAATAATTATTTGACGAAATAACTTGTTTTACTTAGGAATGTTATTCATAAATCTAGCACACGATAAAATCCATTTCTATCCGCACAGCTCCACTCCCTCAGATCTGTAAAGTCCTTTGGTCAGGAAGTTCTGATGGACTGTCTCTGGCTTCTGTTTTTCTGGAGTTGATGGCCATCTCTACCCACGCTGCTTTCTGCTGTACACAAAAATTTCCTATTGGGTAAAACATCTGGAGTCAGTGCCTTTAAGAGGAATGTGTGTGAATGTCGTGCTAAGACCTGAACATCTGTGCAGAGCCTGGGGTGAAAGTCTGTTTGGGTTGATCCAGTTTGCAGTCCTTGCCCTCCTCGTCCAGCACTACAGAGACAAAAGCATAAAAGGTCAGTTTTTGCAAAGAAAATAGGCCCAGGCTCCTGTAATACCCTTACTTCTCATTTAGCGTTTTAAAACAAACAGGTATACTCCAGCTTCTTCTGTATGGTGGCGCTATGTACTTCTTGACCTCACCGGTGGCCCCCGCGACAGTGGTTTGGACTCTGCATGAGTGGAACGTGGTGCTGATCATTGCTGCCAGGGTGAGGCAGGACTTGCAACCTTCAAAATGGAAATATCCTTGAGAATACTCTGTTAATAAATCCAAATATTTTCTGTGTGTTTGTATGTGTTTTGTTTTTACAAGCAGGAAATAACTGCAGATATGGAAGCACAGGACAGTTGTCTGCGCTCTTCATTTTCTTGGGCTTTCTTGGTTCACTGGGCCGGGTATTCAGTTCTCTGCAGGTGCACGAGCAAACAGTAGTTACCGCAAATGCATACATTTCACAATATTAAGTGGCACTTTTTACACACAAATTTTAACCATTTTTTTAAAACTAAGAAGGCAAGGCTTGTTTGATTTTTTTTAAACAGAACATTTCATGTCATCCATCCACTAGGGGGCAGCATAAACGTTGCAAGGGTTTTGAGAGAGCTTGCTTTATAATGTTTCTTGAGTACAATTTGATTAAAGGATAATTTTCCAGTGGAAATATTATTAAAACAAGAAGAAAAGGTAAAGAAGTTTCAGAAGTGACTAGAATCCTCCTTATCCCTCCAAAAAGCAAATGCACAATATCTTCCAAAAGCTCAACGAAACGATACATATTGTGACAGTTTTATTGTGCCATGATAGTTTCTAGTCAATTACTTGTATGGAGGACCAGAATTATTGTATAGTATATAATATAATTCACATTTATACATTTTTTAAATTAATTATATGTTATAAATTATATTTTTATTATAAATATTTCTTTATGTATTTCTTTAAGTATTTGTTGATTTAATTTTATTTACAATATATATTTATACAATATTTTAAGTAATTTTTGTTCTTCCTTTGACCTGATCACATGCGCTTACTAATAGAAACAACTGAGGATAAAAAAATCATCCTGGCAGAATTTTTTTGGACTAAAAATGCCTAAAAAGTGTGGAGAGAAACCCACCACCAGGATTAGAGTCGGGAAGCTCACTGCCTCACAGAGAAACCATCATAATTAATTAAATAGAAACTCAGATGAAAATCACGCTTCGATCAGAAATGTGACTTACAATCGTTTACTATCATAACCATCAAAATCCAATGTTTTTTGTTTTTTTTTTGCATTTACATTTTTAGCTATTTTAGCATTGCGATGACATCACAAACCATAGGCTTTTTCCCACAGCTCTTGAGAAATGAGCATTTGATTTTTGTTTCATTGTTCAATTAATACAAATATTCTCCCAATAACAATTATTAATAAAAATCTCTTTTCATACTTTTTAATAAAAGTCTTTTTCTGTGTTTTTATGAAGGACACTGGACTTTTTTCCTTCTCATCTCAGCTGCATGCACTGGCCACTTGCTGCAGTGGGGTACTACTGGCACAGATCCTGCTGTGCTGGAATAAGAGGACAGCAAACAGTGACAAAGAGGCTCGAGGAGTGAAGAAAGACAAGGCTGACTGAGAGGTACATTCAGTGACAGACAGAGAGTGTTGTTTTATCGTGGATTTGGATCAGGAAAGGAGCCCCGAGAGGGACTGTACAAATCTGAATGCGTGTGTGTATTATCTATGTGTCTCACTCCACAAAAATGGAAACCATTTATTCATTTCAGTGTCATCTCCAAAAGTCAAATGAATGCCACGTTTCTGCCTCTACTCAGTCATTTTGTGTTCTGAAAGCTCTGTTTATTCCAAATGTAAACCCGTATTAAACCACACAGCCCATTTGTCCAGTAGAAGCTGATTTTGTTTACTTCCGCTTTCGGATTTTAGATATATTGCAAAGAATGGAAAGAATTCCCATCATATGCACACATCAATTCTGACAAACTGAATAAAGCAAATCCAGAAAGTCACACTGTGTAATTGTAAAAATAAATGTCTATTGTATTGCATTAAATACACGTTTGATTTGATTTGATTGACTTTAATTACAGAGTTACAATTACAGAATTTCCTATAGAGTACATCGAAAACTTTCGCCATAAACAGAAAGTAACTCAGCAATTAAATGTCCAATTGGGATTAAACTTGGCACGTGTGTAACGATACCATGCCTAAACACATGTATATAGCAACCGACTGTGTAAGAATAGGATATACATCAATAAAGTTTGAGTAAACAAAGACTTTTGTGATATTGTCCAATACAATAAAAGAACAATATTCATTTACGCTCATCGTGGCACCGTAACACTTTATGTTGTGGTTTTAGCATTTCATTTGGCCATTTTTTCCCAAATTTGTTTTGACAGATCTCTCATCGTCTGAAAAAGACTGATCTTATTGCATGGCCCATTGAGAGGCAAGAGCCCTTTGATCGCGGCTTGCTGCTTTAATTCTTAATTATTCTTTCGTATAGTAAAATAGAAATTAGCATTTTAAAATCACACAAAGTTACTTTATAAAAGTCTCTCTCTCCGGGTCGAATTGTAACATTGATGTCAAGTTCTTTTTTTTTCTGAAAGAGAGACACTGATAACCCTGCACTTTCCCAAACGGTTCTAACTGAGAAAAAAAAATGTTATTATTTGTTCAGATGTTGCGCACAAAATGAGTCGTGTTTATCTGAACTCCTTTTGGGGAGAAAAAGCTGCCACAATTAAGATGTCTTTAGGATGTTCGAATGGGACTCTTTGAATAGTCCATTCAAGAGATGTTCCATTCAAAACATCACTTTTGAAATGTTAATAAGGTTAAATCAATTCCTGGACTTGTGGGGATTGCGCAGAGACACCACTAGGTGGCATTAGAGCTACTTTATGAAGTCGAGCCTGTTGATCTGCTTGAAATGGGCTCCAACACCTCAATAAATGCAATGCTAATTATAATGTGTGTTTTTTTAGCATTTTATATATTATTTTCTGTGACAAATCAACGCCCTTCAAGCTCAGACAGCAGTGCATTTAATTCTCATGTTGTATGTGAGTGTCTTGGGGATTAGTAGAGGAGTCAACAAGCATCGAGATGATGGCAGCATGTTTTCTGGGGTTGCTTGGGCACTGTGTTGACCTGCTACTGTGGGTTGTTTGTTGGTCTGCTTGGATCATGGTGCTATGTGGGAGGTCTTCTCTGTAGAAGCTGTGTTTGTGGAGCATTGGAAACATGACTCATACATCATGTGTATGCGTGTGGTTCCCTGCTTATCTACCTGTCTGACGGAGCTCAATCTACAATCTGAGAGATCTAATCTGCACGTCTGGGTGGAAACACCACACCATGCCAGAGTGTGTTTGCCCAGCCCACGAGTATAGAGACTATTATGATAGAAACAAAGTGATATACTTACGTCTTCCATACAGGCTTCTGTGTGTGTGTGTGCGTGTGTGTTGCCAGAGCACTTTGATGTGTGTTGTTTGCCCGCGTCTGATAAGCGCTCCACTGATGCAGTTCTTCCACATATCTGAAGAATGTGCTCTTGGTGTTTGGTGAGTATTTCTATCTGTGTGGGCCGCACTCGACCCACTGATGACACAGATCCGACCGGAGATAGTACTTTATGCTTTTCTGAGATTTGTATTAAAGGAACGTTCACAATTTTCTGAATGAGGGAAAATCTTACTCCGATGGGAAAGGTTTTTAGCATTATAATTTCAAATATTTTTTCATTATTATATTAAATTATTTGAACTACAGCACTCTGCTGAATTTTGAGGCAGGTGTGCAAAATGTAAGAATAAGATGCAGTAATTAAAAAAAGAGAAATCTCAATGAAATCAGTATTTGGTCTCCACTCAACTTTTGAAGGAACTCTTCTGGTAGGTGGTTCCAAACATATTGGAGAACTAACTAAATATCTTCTTAAATGCCCTGCATCACTTCCACTACGTGTTCTTCTTCACACTGAAGATCTAAACCCTTAGAAGTCTCTGTACGCACCGCTGATGTGCCAATTAAGTAGGAAGGATGCAACCCACTGATTATTTAAGTGTGATTTCAAATACAATGTGTAGGTTTCAGAAAGGTTATTAGTTTTGATATTTTTGGTTCTAAACAAAGAGTTATGACACATTTCTAAGGAAATTCAAATAAAATAGACTCAGTGCCATCTAAAGTTGAAAAGAAGGGATAGTCAACAAGTACAACACCTGTGATATGGCTGTGATATTTTAATTAAATTTCAGGTTTGTTATGAAATTATTGTGTAATGAAAACATATTTGTAAAAAAAGAAGAAGCTGGGGTTGTACTAAAAACTTATAATAAGCATTGCCATAAAAAACGGAGAACACCATTAATCTTAACCAAAACCCCTACCCCATTTTCAGAAATGCAGTCTCAACCTTTCAACCACCACCATGCTTCACTGTTGTCCGGCTAAAATCCATCAAAATCCCCTTTGCACACGTGTATCTAGTGGTTTGAATCCAAAATGTTTTTATGTGTATAAAGTTGTTTTCATACGTTTACATACGCTGCCAAAATGTTTGATTTCTTTCTTTTTTTTCCAGAAAATATCAATGCAAAACTTTTTTTTCCACCAATAGTTGGTGATTGGGTGGATGTTTTATTGCCACTGTGTTTACTCTTCGTAAATCCTAATGACAACATGAAATGTTCGATATAACCCTGATCAATGTGAAATATTCAAATGTGGAGTATAAGTAATCCTCCGGTGTTCTAGGGGGCAGTAAGCACTAAACTTGGTGCAGTTGTATAAGGGAACCTGGGTTCGATTCCTGACCTCAATTGACTTTCACCCGTCAATCACAATTCACTTCCGCTCTCCTCTTAATACTTTTCTATTCATCAATAAAGGTTTAAAGCTAAACAATAAGTAATAAAGAGATAAAAAAATACACATAACTACCCCACGGCCACGATTGATTACTGCATCTTCAACATCCTTTAAAACCATCTGAGATTTCTTCCCAGCATCAAGACCAACGTGTGTCATTTTATCACAATGTTTAAAACATATTTCCATATTCCATTTGTATCCTCTGACAAGACGAAGTAGAAGTAGCGACTGTAGGATTTTCTAAATATTCAGTTTTAACAGTTCGGTTATCTCATGTTAAAACTTGACAAACTAAACATACATTTTACACCTGTAAAGCTGTTTTAGTTTGCCTTGAGCATGTGAGTGGAAGATGCAGACAGAGATTACAAATGTAGGTGTGTAAACGGCAGCCATCAGACGTTAGTCTTGAATATTCTTGAATAGTCTTAAATCAGATGAAGCAGCTGAATTTGTTTCCTTGTTGAAGTGAAATGTATGATTAGAAGAGAAATCCGACTCAGCAAGTGAAGCTACTTGTGTAAACCAATTCGTTCATCCACTCTGTTAAAACTCTTCAATCAAAATCAACTTTTGTTTTGGCTTTGTTTTTGCTTTTCTGTTAAATGTTAGAAAAGTACTTCCTGTTCATCTTATCTTACATAACATGTTGGGTTAAAATGAAATGTGGGTGATTATTACAATTATAAAACTAGATCTCTAAAGATGTAAAAGTGCAATTTAAAGCATTTTAAGAGAAAATGGAATGGTTGCCAAGGTAGAATTTTTGGTTGCTATGAAAGAGTTTGTGGCAAAAATCAAAGATCCCATGTCAATATGAGTAGTGCAAACCAACCGCCCTGTCTCTATGATTTTCCTTAGCTGAGAGAGTGATATTCCAAAATGTTAATGAGAGATGCTAATGTTAATTCCAAAACATAATATAATGTTCCCTTGCTATAGCTTGTATAAACCAACCCCTGTGTCTTTATCATTTACAAAAGCTGAGATGGAGTTCAGAAATTTTGGTTGCTAGGGCAAAGAGTTTGTTTACGTCAGGGATGTCATAAAATGATTTTATATTTGATGCTACAATTAGCATAAAAAGCCTCAATTTCTCCATATTTCATCTTGAAGACATTGTTGCTATATCCCATTTATTTTCAATGCCATTATAAGTAAATTTTTAACACCTTCTAGAGCCTTACTCAGTAATTTCCCAAAATTCCTTTAGTGCTACCAGTCTGAAAAGAAACCGTAATCTGAGTCAAACCAGTTTGTATATTTTGACTAATGTTTGCACACAAACTTTGATGTCGGTTTATAAAAGTGCCATTTAAAAGTGTTTCTAGAATCTTCCCAATGCCACTATGACTAACATTGTCTCTTGTCTCTATGATTTCCTTGAGTAGAAATTGAGATATGCCAAACTGGTTGCTATGTTAAACAGTCTGGTTGCTATGGAGAGGTCAGGTAGATAATATAAGGTCCCCTGTGTCACTATTAGTGAAATAACAAAACCTCATAGTCTATGATTTTTCCAAAGCTGAGATAGAATCAAGCTAAATTGGTTGCCATGGTAAACAGTTTGGCTTCTATAGAATATTTTGTCACGGAGAGTGAAAATTGTACACAATAGCAGGGATAGAGTTCAGACATTTGGTTGCTATGGTAAACCGTTTGGTTGCTAGGGAGATGCCAGTGATGTTTGTGACTATGATTAACATAAACAGACCCTAATTTCTCTATATTCTTCATCTTGAAGATATTTGTGTCGCATTTTCCCATCTATCTTCGAATAAGTCAATGGTTCATTTTAGCTCAGTGTGTTCTGTTTGAAGTTCTCAGTGTGAGTTTCAGTTTTACAAAGTTTGACCCAATGTTGTCAATGGAAAATGTCCCAACACTGGTACCAGTCTGAATAGATATAGCAACCCAATTCGAACCAGTTTGGATGTCTTGTCAAAGTCTGGTGGCTGTAGCTTCTGGTACGGTCTAGGAAGAGATACGTTTGGATTTTTGCAAAGACAAAAAACAATATGTTGGCTTTTAGAAACCAATATAAACATTACTCCACCTCCTCTGACGTATACAGCTTAGTGAAATGTAACCAATGAGTGATGGGTCTCTCTAATCAATATTACATACACAGACTGGTTGAGGCAAATGTGGTAAATTTAATTTTTAATCTATTTTACACTAGTTTTTTGTGCTTATACAACTTTTACTTGCATCATCCCCAGCAAAGTTGAAGTGAGTTCTCATGACTCCTACAGTGGGAGTCCTGGGTGACGTTCACCAGTGTGATAATGACGGTGTCCTGCTCATTAGTGCAGATATTTGTCAGTCAGCCGGTGGTTTCTCTTGCACAATCCCTCTGTGTGTTATATCACTCTCTCACGAACAAGTGCCACACCTTCAACCTGAATTCTGTGCAGACAAACCTGCAATACGTCTCTGAAGTTGTTGAGCCATACGAGTGGAGGATCATCATGTGCGTGGTATTGTAGCTAAATGTCATTGAGAAGTATGCCGTCCGTCCAGCTCTCTGGTACCATGGAGTTAAAAACACACCAAAAATAGCTTCTACTGAAAGTATTTCCCATGCTTTCGCTCAATTTGAATAGATGTAAAAAGCTGCAATAACCAAAAACATGTTTTACCTTTCAAACCCTTCAAAGTAGCCAACTTTTTTCTTTGAATATGAGCTTCATGAGTCGTCTGAAATTGTCATAAAGATCTAGAGATGCTGAGCATTGGGCTTTTTGGTTGCACTGTGCTGTCCATCTCATCCCATAATCGATTCGGTTATAAGTCAGGTGAATGTGGGGCCGAAGGTTCAGATGAAATCACTTAAAAATAGACACTTGTACAACTTAGAGGTGTGTTGTGGGTCATTGTCTTGCTGAAACTGGACGGATTGGTTTGTCGTTAGTGGGATGTTGTGGTTGCCACAGTGGTTAAGGCTAAGGGGCTGTCCGCACATACCCAGTTATTTTGAAAAGGGGTATTTTTCTGTGCGGTTATGCTATATCTCCACATGTAACTGCATCACCGTTTTCATGTCACCGTGGATTTTTTACATTGCTGGCCTAGGGGAATTCGAAACTCTCCACACTCCGTTCCTGTGCATACAGAATAACCGCAATAGTTTTGTCCGGGGGATGGAGTTTGTCGTCGTCGCAATGCTGTGTCACTTGTGGATGCTACCAGTTTGTGCAAGAACACAC
This sequence comes from Danionella cerebrum, assembly GCA_007224835.1. Classification (NCBI taxonomy): domain Eukaryota; kingdom Metazoa; phylum Chordata; class Actinopteri; order Cypriniformes; family Danionidae; genus Danionella; species Danionella cerebrum. Next base: position 271,572 of record SRMA01026617.1, on the reverse strand, counting down.
CAAGCACTGTGTGAAAGTATTTGAACCCTAGGCTCTAGAAGGGGTTAAATATTGCCCTGAAACATCATAGAGAAGTGTGGATTAGGTTTTGTTTTTATGACACCCCCGATGGCTCCCTAGCAACCAAACCTTCTTCCCTTAGCAACCACGTTTTCTAAACTCCATCTCAGCTTTGGTATATGATAGTGACATGAGGATTGATTTAAAAAACATATTGTGACAAAGGCAATATCCCCTCCATAGCAACCAAGGTGTTTACCATAGCAACTGATTTGGGATATCTCTATCTCAGCTTTGGAAAATTATAGAAACATGAGGGTTGGTGTATTTCACTCATAGGAATATGCACTGACAATGTCACTGACCCCTCCATAGTTACCAGGTTGTTTACCAGAGCAACCAACTTGGCCTATCTCTATCTCAGCTTTGGAAAACTCATTGTTACATTGGCTTTTGTACAGCACTCTTACAAGCTGACATCAAAGTTTGTGAGCAAACGTTACTTTTTTCTAGTGTACATCTGTTAAATACAGAAGTAAAAAAAAGCAATACATTTATTTAACCAGTCTGCTATGTTGAAGCCGGAAAAATCAACCCAGGAATAAATTATGTAAAAGTTTGTTTTAAGCTTGGCTTAATTCCGTCAGGATGGTAAAGGGTTCCCTGGCAAGTTATTGTTTTGAAAATCCTGGTTTAAGGTCTTTAGACTCCAAACAAGATCTTAACAGTTGTCAGATGTCTACCAACTCGATTCAACACTGATCCCATTGAGAAGTCAAGAGTCCTACAAATAAACCCTAAAAAGGCTCCGGTTCTTGAAGTAAATATTTGATATTTTATACATTTTGATTAAAAGGAGAGGTTAAATTCAACATAATCACATTTTTAAAAGTAACATAAGCAGGGAGCTTGCATTTAATGTCACACTTTTAAGAAATAAAATTTTATATAGTGGTGCATTTTTTTATCATCTCCACTTAAAGTATGTAGATTTAACATTATATAAGTTTAGAGCTGACTGCTCTGTTTGTGCACGGCGGGACGTATTTCTACCAAATCACAAAAATTACCAAAGCCAATTGTAAAAGTTACCTCCATAGAATGCTATTTTTTTTAATACAATCCTTTTTAACATCAAATCAAAATGGGATGTAATTGCATTATCGCCATTGTGACCATTAATGACGTCATTAGATGCTCCAATGCTGCAAAGATTGGTGTGAATACAAAGCGGCGGTTATTTAAATCTTGTTTCTCTTTCTCTCACACTCACTTTCTCTCTGTCTGGTGGGTGCGGGGTTGAGTTTTGGGGTTAGTTTGGGGGATTGCTGTTGCTTTGGGAACAACCTGTGGAAGCCTCTGTTTGTTGCTAGGAGATTTTACGCTTTCAACAAGAAAATCTGGCTCCCCCTTCATCCGAACCCCCCACAAACACACTCTCTCACACAAAGTGCTCACTCAGTTTTGGAGTTTGCCAGCTGATTAATTCTAAAACTAAGATGTTAAAATGCAAACAACTTTAAATGCCGTTTTGTGTTCTGCAGGACCTTGTGTGTCGCCATGTTGTATTTTATAACGTTTTGTAGAATTTTTCATGAAATGATTTAAAACATGGTTTGCATTGCACTGCAGTTTATTTTCTTTATGAAATATATTTAAAGGAAAGACTGAAAACTTCTGAAATGTTGAATGTGAAACTTTCTGATTTGTATTTCTCCTTTAAACAAAACTTTATTACTTTATTTATTCGTGAAAACATCTTAGAAATAATTTACTTTCATTTTAAAATAAATGCATGTATTGTTTATTTATACCATGTTTTTTCTTAAACTTTTTGCCCTGTACGTTTATTACAGAACCTAATGAAAAGAACTAAACATATTAAATGTGTGTGAACATTAAATAGAATTATAATGCTATTGTAAATATCTGTTCATTTACAAAACAGTACAATAGCTTAGTGCTGCATTGATTTGTATTTTATACGTTACACTCTGTTGTTTTAAGTCTTGTGTTCTTTTGTTTTGTCGTATGTGCTCTGTGTAAAGTGTCTTTGGGTTGCGTGAAAGGCACCAGTAAATAAAATGTATTATTAAAGCTGCGAGCAGCGATCAAAGGGCTCAGGCACCTCAGGCGCTTGGGTAATTTTACGCACTATGACCAATACAAAATTAAGAGATGTGTTCAAGTTAGAACTGTTAGGATTGTTGAAAAATAGGGCAAATTATAAAAGTGAAAATCAGATAATAAGCTCTCGTGACCACCAGGTGGCGCTATGACTGATACGGAGAAAAGTTCTGTTATTCTTTTGGACCATTTTATTGTCAAATTTTGTAAAACAAATACTTTATGAATATGTTTCCTGTGGCCACCTGGTGGCGCTATAACTGATGATGGAGATGTCAGGGAATTTTGCGAAGGAATGCATTCGTTAACGAGGGAATGTAATCTGTGCGAACGAATGCAATTTGTGTGAGGGAACCCTAGCTTTGTGAGGGAACACAAACGTATTTTGCGAAGGAGTGTAATCTTGAGGGAGTTGCAATCTTTGCGAACGAACATAATCTTTGCGAGGGAATGCAATCTTTGCAAACAAAGCAATCTTTGCGAAGGAGCACAATCTATGCGAGGGAACGCAAATGTGTTTTGTGAGAGATCTCAATGTCTGTGATGGAATGCAAAAAAATGTAAAACATTTTTTCCTCACCCCAACCAACAAGGCACTTTTGGGGCTCCGAATTATACATTGTACTCAATAAAGCTTCTGTAAATGCCAAATTAAAACAAAAAGGTTAAATCCACAGTCATTTTTACAGTATAATTTTACTGTGTGTTTATTACTTTAAAAAATTCGCAATTTGAAAAGGAAATAAATTGTTTCCATGTCCTTTTCTTTTACTCATTGTAACACGTATGGACTTACAGACCTTTGGAATCAAACTTTTTTTTTTTACTATTTTTGCTCATAATTATACTTTTTAAAGATCTATGCATGTTTTCATTTTGTGTCCAACCACTTGTTGATATCACGGATCTCCTCCGCCCCGGTGCAGTTTCCTGCAGTAGCATTTATGATGGGGAGTTTATTTGTCTTCATCCACGTGAGTGTTTATAACCCCCTTCCCCCTTTCAAAATTCTCTCCCTCTCGCTCCCCTCCCCTGCACCCCCGATTAGCCGGCCCTGACTGCAGCATTAGCATGAGAATAGCGGGGAGCAGCGAGCGGGTTAAGCTCGGGACTGCTGAGAGAGGGGAGACGAGGCCCTCAATGCAACGCTAATTTTCTGCCCGGTAGGAGAGCGAGAGAAAGGAGAACAAAGGCGAGCATAAGAGGCGCTGAGAACCGCGCGCTTTTACTGCGCGCACCTGCGTGCTCAAAAGCTCAGGACAATGAGCCTCCGAAACGGCCAATTACGGCCCGGACAGCCACTCGCTTTCTCTCTCTCTCCTGGAAAAAGCGGGCAAGCAGGGGAAACGAGAGAAAGGGAGGGAGAGTCTTCCGACCTCTGTGTTTTGATCCTCCTAACTTTTATCAGTTTTAATCGATGTCCACTTTCTTCTCGGGGGTCAGGTGACCGGGGTCAGATGTCCCCTCAGCACTCGCCAGAACCAAAAGCCCGTCCCTCACGAATCAGCACTCTTTGTTCTCCTCACTTGCTTAATTATAATATTAGTCATATCGACTTAATGTCGTGACCATAAGCCTGCTATCGTATTAATGATGCGATCCTCCTCGCGTTTAAAAGAGCAGACCTCTAAACTATTTCCGAAAGGGTTTTGATTAATCATTGGGAAAGGCTCGTTTCAGCAATTGCGCAATAAAGGCGCATGTGTTTGGGCTTGGCTGTCTTGCACTTATCACATTATCGTCTAATGCGTGAAAGTGTGTAGGTTGTGGCGCCATAGTAAAGCAACACCTGCCATGTTATCGTTAAACAAACTCGAGGCTTACTTTTTAACAGTTTCTGCTCATGAAAATCACAGTCGAAAGTGTTTTTCGATCACACTGAATGTGTAAAATCGAAAAGAACAGATGAATGCTAATGTCCCGGCCAGAAACAACATGTGAATGTGCTTAGATGCCTCAGGCCTGCTGCAACGATGGCAGAAAATTTGGGGCTATTTTGAGAGAAACTGTTAGTATAGCGGTCCCTCATTTATACATCATCAATTTCAGAAAAATATATCTTAAATGGTACTTTTAAAACTGGTTGGTACCAGTTAAAATACGACAAAAATATTCCTACTGTAGCACCTGAAGTCTTTCTTGGTTTAATTTTAAATAAACTGAATTAACTATTTTTTTCAAGCTAATATATAAATACATTATTTAAAAAGATCCTTAATTTGTCCAGGGTAGTGAAAATGTCCCGGGTTTGGATTTTCTTTGTCACTACTTTGCACAATATCATGATCTCAACCATGTTTTGGAACATGCGGTTCCTTTGAAGGTTTCAGAACTTTTTTCAGAAAATTTTAAGGGTTAAAAAAAATACGAGTCAGTCTTGGAGCATCCTGGAATTTTTATGTAAATGTTCTGTTTATATTGTGTATTTTTGGCTTATTTTATATTTAAAAAGGGTCCTGGGCGGTCCCTATGGGAATTCGCAGGTGAAATACGTTAATTTGGGGCATTTTTAGTTAAAATGTTGAAATTTTGCACGGTTTTAAGAACCGCACAACCTTTTCAGGCTTTTGAATGAAGGTTGGGCTTACTATTGATTGTGTTAATGGCCCCCTGAATTATCAAAATCCATCCAGGTTTTTTTTTATAATAATAACAATTCTCTAATGTTAAAAATACTGATTTTTTTTGTATTTTAATACAATATGAAGGTGAACAGTGCATGGTTTAGAGCATTTTAGAAGTTATTAAACATTTTGTAGGCAAAATATTCAGTTTTGGGCTTTGGCTCTTTGCAGACGGTCCCTAAGGGCTCAGGTCTCATAGCCGACAATGTATTTTAGCGAAGGTGGAGGGAGACATATTTTTACAAAAATAGCATTGTAGTTTGACCGCTATGTAACTGATTTTAAAAAGTTATTAAGAGGGAAGGGAAGGTCCCGGATTTAACCAAATACGTCCTGGGCCCTACCTGCGAGTTACCGGCGAAAACATTCGTCAGGTTGCCCTGTGTTAGGCTGGCGACCTGTTCAGGGCGTTCCCCTACTTTTCGCCAAAAGCGCGTCAGTGAAGCAACAGCAGAGACCCTGAAAAGGAAGGACCCTGAAGTTAATGAATTACTTGATTTGAGATGGATTTTAGTTCAAAGGCGCAGAATAAGTACAAATATGGTCCCATAATGTACACATTAAAAAGCAAAAATGTGTCCAAGATATTTAAATCTTTCCAAGTACAATGTGTATTAGTTTTTTTTCTCTTTCTGGAGATGGTTTATTGTTGTCATCAGGTTCTGTCAGTCCTTTGTTTACATAGACCAGTGTAATGGTGGACAAACTGAAAACTGTTTACTTTGCTATCAAGACATAAAGCATGTACAGGATTACACGCATGTTTCCCAATTGATCATCGAAAAAAGTGTGTTTTTGCAAACTCAATGCAGAATATTCATTTTAAAACGGCTATGACTTTACAGCATTTTATATTTAAACCAAGCTTATTTTGTGCATGTATATAAAACTGACATCTAAATAAAGTGCAAACAAAAAGAGGCAAGATACAAAAATAATAAAATAGTTTATTACATTTTTTGTAGTTTTTCTGTCAAGGTTGTCACGTACAAGATTAATGACCCTTACTATAAGGGCTCGAAGAAAGAAAAAAAAACATGAAACAATACATTCTTAGTCAAACAGTATTTAACAAGCTCATAAAGTTTTTTAATGAACATCATTTAAAACTTTTTGACTTTTTACACACATCACTTCTAATTTCATTGTCCTATTTCTCAAAAGCCTTGAGAATTCTTCTTTTTAATAGAAAATACAGGCAAATCCCTCTATGTGGGATCTATTCAATTTGAATTTGAAGCTCATGACGTAAATACATCTACTCTAACAAAAGCCTAAAACTGTGCATTTCAGATTTTTCACTATACAAGGAAGAGCAGCACAATGTCAGAGTCTTGGTTCGAAAGCTTAAGAGTTGGGATTTGAGGAGTTTGGACAAGCAGCGACTGAGGAAATGTTCGCCACATTCCCCTCTGTTTCAGTTTTCGTGGTCATGTCTTTGAAATGAGGGACAACTCCAGCCTTTCACGTCGCTGAGATCAACCCAACAGTCTGTTGATAACAGAAATATGCAAGTTCAGCCGAAATCAAAGACATGGACCAGAAGGAGGTGGCACTTTCTACAGTATCCCGAGGCACTTTGAACAAGGCCAAAAGTCCAGCTGCCTTGGCATTTCCAGCATGTGTCCACAAGTTCTCACACCTACAGTTGACAGCGGTGGCTCTCCAGAGCCCGAACAGGAAGGCACTGTAAGTTTTCTGATCAGATGTGTGTGAGAGGTGCTGTGCCACTGAGGTAATGCTGTTGGATGTTGGAGTAGCCTCTCTGTGCTCCACTGTCTGTGGTGTCTCCTCCAGGGATGTACATGCTAATCATGTCCCTAAGGTCTCCTTGTAAAGGACCTCGCTGGTGGCCTCCGGTTGGGGAGTGAGACAGCTGCTCAGGTTTCACCATGGACATCACCGGGCTGGGCTGCTGTGGAGTGCTGGTGTACGACATTGGACTGGAAAAAAAAAAACAAGAGAAAACGTTAATAAAGTCGTGCGTTACAGAGAACATTGGTTTCAAATACGTGTAGAACGAAGCTAAACTTACTTATAGGAGTTGGCACCGTTCATGTAGGTCTGTGCTGTGGCCATGGCGGAGGGATACTGTAGGGCGGAGAGGTCGTAGCGGTGCAGCTGCTGACTGTACCCCAGGGCCTCCGTCTGCATGGATGGGTATCCTCCGGTGTGACCCCAGCCGTAGTTATCCATCCGCGGGCTTCCACCAGAGCCCTGGGCCGCAGCGGCCGCCAGTAAGTTCCCAGCGGACAGAGGATACTTGGCAGCGGGGTTGTCCTTCTTCAGGACGGGTTTCGTCTTGCGCCGGGGCTTGTATTTGTAATCTGGGTATTCCTTCATGTGCAACGCGCGGAGCCGCTTGGCTTCATCGATGAACGGCCGCTTCTCGGCGTCCGTCAGCAGCTTCCACTCGGCGCCCAGCCGCTTGCTGATCTCCGAGTTGTGCATTTTGGGGTTCTCTTGAGCCATTTTGCGCCTTTGGCCTCTGGACCACACCATGAACGCGTTCATTGGCCTCTTCACTTTGTCCATAGGATCAACACTCTGCTGTTGGTTGTTGACAGCCGGCTTGGCGGTTCCGTGAGTGACAGTGCCGGAGAGCTGGGTCATTCCCTGCGCGCTCTGGTGCGTCGGTGGCACCGCGGGCTTCAGGTCGTGCTCCAGCATGCTGTACATGGCTGACAACAGAAGTTAGTGGTGATACGCGAGTATCACAGTGAACTACAGAAAGAAAAGTTACAAACTAGTCCACTTGTCGAAAAGAGAAGCGTTGCGTATTAAGGAAACATGCGTCCAAAGATGGAGCGAGCGGGTTGTAACTGCGACCAGACGCAAAAGCAACAGGTTGTGAAGTGACGCTCTTTTGCCTTAAAAGCGAAACAGGTTCGAGCTGAAGTCGCCGCGTCCTGCCTGCGACTCTCTCAGAGCTTGAGTGATAATAGAATTTCATCACTGTCCGCCTCCAGCTGCTTTCTTTCTCTGCACATTAGCATCACTAAAGAAGGGGTGCGGTGAATGTGGAGAGGCCGGGAGCAGGGGGAGGAATCCGTTTTGGGGAGAAGAAGAGTTTCTGTCTTCACCTGGGACTTCTTTTTAAACTGATTTTTCAGTTTTTTACAAAGAGAATCTAACTTTTTGTTGGTTTTTACTTGGTGTGGGTGCTTCAGAGCCTTCTTGACTATTTATAGAGCACTTTATACTTGTTCTATGTCTTTATGTTGGGGAATAGTTTAGTAAATGTGTTTAATGTGTCTGTGGGTAACATTACTGTACTGGCAGTTTGGAAAACCTTAACTGGGCAAGAGTGGGTATCTGCATTGATCATCATATTCATATCATACTCGATTTTATAAAGTGTCACACTCTTAAAAAGTGTTCTTTGGTGGTTTTTCGTTGGATCTTTACTGGTTCTAAGCTACCATATAGCACTTTTTATATAGAACCCTTTAAGCTATTTTTGGTTCTTCACCACTTTTTCGCTCGTAAATATGATTACGAGCCAAAGAGCCAGATTTGGTCATATATGGAAACCTCTTTTAGAGTGCATTAGTGAAATTGTATTAAATTTTTTTATTGTTGACTCTTTGGAACAGAAGGGATAATGCCCCCCCAAAAATTTTCACTTAAGTGATATATTTCAACAGTTCAACACAAGATAGGATCGTTTACAGCTATCGTCTTCGGTTTGAATAGAAAAAAGAAAGTTATTTAGATTTTGAACTAAAGGAAAGTAATTAAGGTTACATTTTTATTCACAAAGTTACCAAAACAAATCATTTTTGAAACCGTAGTAATCAAAGTAAAGTGTGGGTATCAAAAAAGTCATTATGTTAATAAAACTGAGAAATTGGGGGTTAAGCATGGGGGTAACGTTCATGCCTTTGGCAGTTCCAGGGTGACAAGTCAGCTTTGTTAAAAGTAAATATAATCAAAACTAAATCTAAATATGTTACAGACCTAATCTTTAACTTTATATAAAGTCATAAATAAACTTAAACTTAGACTGAATTTTATTTCTCCCACTTACCTCTACCCTTTAGCCCTTGAAACTAATGTACGTTTTAAAGTTCTAACAAAATCATATGAAAATTTGAGATGCCATATTGAGGATCTTTAATCTTATTATTAGAATAATGATGCAATATTTGCTGTAAAAATATATGGACACAGAACAAGAAATCTAATACAAAACTACATTTGTTTTGAACTGTGGTTGCAGTATGGAGCCTAACATCTTAGCCCTTCACTTTTATTCAAAAAAAGTTTTGAGACACCTAAGGGGTAGAAGTAGAACTCAGCCTAAAGGAATAGTCACACTGACAACATATCTGATAATCCAAAACCACTTTGACCTGCGATCTCGCATCTGAAGATGCAACATAAGCCACCAGATTGGAGAGGTCACATGCATGAGTTTTTTGTTAGACTCAATATGAAGTAAATATACATATTTTGTGGACATCAGTGTTGCAAAAAGTAAATTAGGGTGCAAAATTGTATTGTGAATTATTTAATTAATCATTGTTTTGTGGGTGGGTTAATAATGAACGCAGCAGTAAACAATGAAATTCCACATTGGTCCAGTCTGGGTTTCTCACATACATTTAAACAGAACCCAATGGGGAAATTCTTGTAATGGAACAGACACACTCGATAAACTTGTGCTTACCCTCTTTAACAATATGTTTTTGTAATTGTATACAACTTTTTAAATATTTTCCAGATATTAAATTACATTTTCGCATCTTTTTAAATATGCAGATTCATTTTACTGTCCTTTTAGCTCTGCCTACCGGTGCAGCGAGTCGTTTCTCTAATGACCGCAGGTGTGAGTAGTTACCCCTTATCACCCAAGCATCCATACACATTAGTTTCTATTGGCATCACTTCACACGTCTATTGTGAGTTCTGCATCCCAAACACAGCCACTACGACTGACCATCAGTGCTAAGTGTGATAATGCACTCCCCCCCTCTGAGTTTAGCTTGTACTAACACATCATCTTGATGTTCCAGTAAGGCCTCCCAAAGCTGTAATAAAAATGACTTCATTATAAGCTCATTATACACCATCTCACAAAACTTTGTTTACCTCAAACCTTCAGATAGTTTTTGCAACAGTGATCAGATTTGTCTGATTGTCAGGAGCTCCCAGAACAGGAGGGGTTCCCAAAGCCCCTTCTGGCCTCTTGTTTCTCCTGTTTATTCGTTGATAGCACACTTACACACTCATTGGTATAATGATTAATCCAGAAAATATTTTGGGGATATATCATCTGTTTAAATGTTTATTGATATTGAAACACTGAATGCTTTATTTTTTATTAAGTAAAGGTTTTTTTGTTTTTTCACACATTTTAATTTGAAGTATCTTGGCACTTATCAAAGCTAAATTGCTTTCATGTTATATTTTGAATCAAAACTATACTAATGGCGGGTCGGCGTTATTTATACTTTGTTGAAAACAGCCGCTGTGATTGATTCACACACCGGTGCGTTGGGATCCTACTGAGGGATAAAATGCTTAAGGGAAGACCCTTACCACAAGAAGGCTAAAGTTTGTGCAAAACTTTGATTTTGGCGTGTAAGAGTACGATTGAAAAGTGTTTAGTTAGCAAAATGGAATGGTTGTCAAGGAAAAATGTATGGTTGCTATGGAGGAGTCAGTGACAATAGTTGCTATGGTAGTCAGGTTGCTATGGAGGTATATAATTTCCCCTGTATTCGTTATATAAATCAATTTTCCTTGTCTATCATTTACCAAAGCTGAGATAGAGTTGAGAAAATTTGGTTGCTAGGGTAAACAGTTTGGTTGTTATGGAGCTTTCAGTGATACAGGTTTTTTTTATTTGTTACTATGATTAGCATAAACAATTAATGGTCATTATAAGTCAATGGTAAAAATGGAGGTAAACAAATTGTTTGAAGTTTATATTTATTTACGAAATTTGACCCCATATTTTGGTCAATGGAAAATTTCCCAGCATTCTAATTTTTGGTCTGAAGAGAAGGATTTAAAGGCTTGTTATGTTACATTAAGGCCACTGCACAAATAATTAGAATTAAAGATTTTCTATGCAAACTTTTGAGGTGTAAGATCTCGGTTTACCAGCAATTGCCTGCTATTGTCTCTGTGTCCAACAGTTGGTTGTAAAACCAGAATCTCCAATGGCTTAGTCTGTTTTCTCTGCCTTTGTGACATGCTGAAAGACAGAAACCTATGGTCTATTTTAAAGAGAAAAAATTCCACAGAGGCGCAACAGGTGGTAGATTACCTCAAACCAGATCAGAAAGAAATCATTTTCATTTGACAAACAAAGTGCTGTTTTACAAGCTCATGGCCTTACGCTGCTAAACTCCACTGTACGGTGTCAATATTGACTCGGGTCTTTGTCGCAGGTCATTGTCACACACTTATTATACAATTAACCTTACTTTATGTGGAGGCTGAATATGGAGTGTGCCGCAGCTATTGTGCATGAGTCATTCTCATGTATGGGATCAGTCTCATTATAAGCAAGAGCAGGAGAATAAAGAGAGGAAACACACTGATGTCTCCTGGTGTTGTGTCGACAATCAAATCAAAATTTAAGTGGGGGCCTCGTGAGAGAGCTGGAGAGTCCAGAGAAAGCCTGAAAGAAGCCAAACATCATACATGCGAGAAACGCAGAGATCCAGAATGACAGATTGGATGGTCGGAGATAAAAGAGAGAGGGAAAAAAATGAAGTAGGGTTTTTGGGGGGTGTTGATCAAGAGAAAAGAAAGAGAGATGAACAGAGGGAGGGGAGGGGGACGATGGTGGAAGAAAAGCAAGAGAGACAACAAGGGGGGGGCAAAAAGGGGATCGAGAAGAAAGAAGAAAGTAAGAGGGAGAGAGAGAGCAGAGGAGCAGGGGGTTGGTTAGTTGCCGGAGAAAGTTCTTAAGCTTTTTCAATGACAAGCAGATTGAAAGCCCCTCTATTCAGCTGCTCCCTGGCTTCTGTTCTCATGTAAATGGGGTCTGCGGCCTCCCCTCCATCCATCACACTGCCCGGTAGTCCAGCCAGGACTTTACGAGCCTCCCACTTGCGAAATCACCATGCCCCACAAACACTACTGCCAGGGAGACGGAGGGGGTGGATGGGGCGAGGGCCACCTACACTGTGCGAGAAACAGTGCCAGTGACGATGGGGATGGTGTGGTGCCACTGGGGAAAATATTACTGTTGGATTCTTCCAGACAGGGCCTACTGGTTATAAGTCATTGGAAAATGCAATGTGCGCTACTATTATTTGAATTCCCATCGTAATTTCAATTGAAGTATATATTATTACTTGTAGATTTTTCATTGTAGATTGATGACGATTTCAAATCCCGTTGTATTTAAAAAAAAAGTACCTTAAAGACTGATTGATCTTATATTTCTGTAGCTGTGTGAAGCCTCCCTCCAGTGTTGAACACAGGGATTACAGCAACTCTCTGTTAATTTACTTTTCATTTATTTCCAAACAATGAGAGTTTTGTCAAGCCATTTTGGTGGCTTGTTTTTTTTTTATTTTTAAAAGGGGTTTTAAATATATGTTTTTACATATATTTATAGTGCCTAGTGAAGATTTACAAAATCTTCTATATTTAAAATGCAAGAAAATGGTTTTCGAATTGTTGTGAGGCACAAAGGTTTATTATGATATTATTATTATTATTATTATTATGAACTTGTCGTACTCTTAAAACAAGTTCTTTTGATGATGGAAACATCAATGGGTGCAAAGATATGCCTGAAACAATAATTTATTCACCACAGAAATTATGTTTTATTAGAAATTATTTAACAGCGTGACAATAGATAAACATTTGGAAGATACTCACCTGCTTTCTCAGGCTTCAAATACATTATCTCAATGTTGCTAGAGAAAGCCCATTTCCTCAAAAAGTTTTATCTAACAAAATATAAAACAAAACAATTATCTAACAAAATTATAAAACAAAATTTTTAGATTAAAAGTAAAAATTTTTGAAAATAAAAGTCGAAATTTTGAGTCAAAATTTTGATATGAAAAGTAAAAATGTTGAAAATAAGTCAAGATTTTGAGATAAAACGTAAACATTTTGAGATAAAAAGTTGACCTTTTTATAAACTTTTATAAAATTTTGTAAACTTATTATACACCATCTCACAAAACTTTGTTTACCTCAAACCTTCAGATAGTTTTTGCAGCAGTGATCAGATTTGTCTGATTGTCAGGAGCTCCCAGAACAGTAGGGGCTCCCAAAGTCCCTTCTTGCCTCTTGCTTCTTCATTGATAACACACTTACTGCAAGTGGTTTTGTTAAAATCATGCATTTTGAAGACATTGGAAGAAACCGATGGTTCAATGCTCATGAAAATAGCTTTGAAAGATTTTTATACAGGCATCAAAGTTTTCAAAACCATAGTAATCAGTCAATAGTGAGCGTTTGTCTTAAAAAAAATGTACTTCATAAAGTGACATCATTTAAGATTTTCTATATGGTTTACAAATACTAAGTTATTTTCAGTGTATTCCAACACAAACTCTATACTGTTTCTATGTTTAAGTGAATTATAAATGATTGTAAAACATGCCGTTAGGTTAATTTAATAATCTAAATTCCCCTTGAATGAATGTAAAGCAAATGTTACGATTTCTGTTGAACTCCTCAAATGTGGAGCACCCCCCAACACAACTCACACCAGCTGTTTTCAATTAATTAGGAATGACATTTCCATACTATTGTTTAATTTTGATTTCAGATATAATGTGGATTTTACTATTTTATTTAAATAACATTTGATATTTTTAAATACAAACATTGTAATAGCTATAAACCAGTATTTGGAAAGTAATTCAAGTGTGGAAATTGTCTTCCAGTAAAATTTTAGAGACTCCAAATCAGTGCCATCTAGTGGCGAAAAGCAGGGAGAACCCTTGGAAGTACAAGACTTGTGATAGTTTTCATTTTTTTTTGCAGTTAAAAATGACAAAATGTAAATTGTCATTTGGAGTTGTTTTTTTTTTGAGTAGTCACCTGGAATTGATAATTTTTTTTGTACAATTTCAGGTTTGCTATGGAAGTATTGTGTATTATAATATAAATATATTTGTAAAATAAGCTAGGGTTGTACTAAAATATTATTTAAAAGATAATTAAAGCAAATTGTAAATGAATAAACAATGTTTAAAAAAGTCCCAGATTTCTAAGTATTAGCACCAAATTAAACACAAAAATATTCAAAAAACTATTGAAGTTTCCTCCAACCACCACAAAGTGGATGCGATTAACATCAGGTGCTTTTTTTAGTTAAACACTTTTCATTCAGTTACAATTAAAGATTTTATTGTCATATAAATTGGTTATAGCAAAGAAGCCAAAATTATGATTAATATGGAGAATTAGTGAAGTCTGACTTACCAGGCAGAAAATAGCCACCATAAATCCCCATTTCATTACATGCTAGTGTTTAAATAAGCTTCTTGCCACTCACTCTGTGGATTTCAGTTACCATGACATCACGTGCACACCCTCCATAATGCGATTGGCTGACCAATCGCAGGGTGGGGCTAAACTACTTTAAATGAACAGATTAACTAATGGACAGTTTGGTCAATCTAAAGTTTGAGTACTTTAAATGGCTCTTAATGAAAAAGGATATAAAAAGTTATGTTGAATAAAAGAAATCAATTACTTGATGAACTGGAAAACAGGACAAAAACAGGACCAGTTTGACAAGTTAGGCTGCTTTATTGAAATGCCCCCCCTCCTCCAAAAAACTAAATAAATTAAATGTAAAATGATATTTTTTTTTCTTAAGGCGACACTCATGTGAGTAAGGACCTCCAAACTTAGGAAGCAAACAACTGTCCGATAACTTCCACCATTTATATAATTTAAGGGCAATTAAATATATCTGGTACAATAGCAGCAAGTATACCATCTATTTTTGGGGGGAATTTTATACTGGGTTCCTTTTATTCCCAGTTGATGATTGTGAAAGATAGCAAAGTTCTCATGTTGGTTAAAAGCCAGCACACTTTAACACATGCCTCAAGAATATTAGCAACAAGAGGTTTGTTTTTTTTAAAACATCAATTCACAGAAGCTGGAAAAGTAACTACGTATTCGAACAGACCTGAAGATTTCCAGCTGAAAATAAAGCCCAGAATGGAGTGAACATGCTGCTCCAAGCCCTTATTTCTAGTCGTTCCGAGCTAAACTTTGGAGGAGGTGATTCAGCTAAACTTGCAGTTGTTGAGCAGAAAGTTGCAAGTACCCTACTCCAATCAGAAGTGCTCAATAAAGAGATTTAGGGGATGGATAGAGGGGGCTACACCAAAAGCTCTAGATTAAGTCAGCCACATTCATCGGCATCTCCTCAACGGTGGTGTTGTAGAAGGTCTCGATGTCCCGCAGAGTTCGCTTGTCATCTTCCGTCACCATGTTGATGGCCACCCCTTTCCTGCCAAAACGGCCCCCTCTGCCAATCCTGAAATATTACACACACACACACACACACACACACACACACACACACACACACACAAAAACTACATTTATTTACATTTTTAATTATTTTATTAGTTCGAGTCAAGGAGAATAAAACACAAACCTATGGATGTAATTCTCGCGGTTGGTTGGCAAGTCGTAGTTGATCACCAGAGACACTTGCTGGACGTCAATACCTCTGGCCTACAGAAAAATAAAAAATTATGCATTTATTATGTTTTAAAGGTTTTGTATTCTATACAAATATAGACAGAATAACTGAAACAGCAACAATACAAATGGAAAGACCATTTATGCCATTAATACGCCAATGCACTAGAGGGTGCTGAGGGAAGTCTGGTGTTCTCTTCTGCCAGCCTTACCGTATCTCAATAAGAGACTGTTAAAAAAAAAAAAAAAAAAAAAAAAAAGATGGACGGCGTGACACCGCCTACTGGCGTTGAGCTAATATGAAGCCATTTTTGAGCTGGAGAGGAGGCTCAATAGATTTCATTTAGACCAAAAACAACAAGAGAGATGAATTAAAGTGAATCCTCACCAGCAGATCTGTGGTTATAAGGACGCGGCTTGAACCCGAGCGAAACTCCCGCATGATCAGGTCACGGTCCTTTTGGTCCATGTCTCCATGCTGGCAGGGAACACAAGGTTTGATTATAACCGGGCACATATACATACATCTATATTCTGACATTTTTCAGCACCACAGTTCCTATGTTTGTGCGCATACTTGAGTCACTTGGCCTTGTTTTATGGTTTTTGTGGCTGCAGCTATCTCTAGTATCTAGTAGTTTCTGTTTAGGCCCACGACTGGATATCAAAGTCTGAATCATGAGCACATATAAGACTTCATAGTGGTTTGATGGCAAAAGGTGGCAACTGCATACATTGATTTGATTTTTCAAATGCTCACTAATGTTGTAATGCGCCGTAGGCATCCTGATGGCACTCCAAAATGGCTGCCAATATCATAAGTGAAAAACTAGGAAAACCTACGTGTGAAAACTTGTGTATACACCTTAAGTCAGCTCAATTTAAAAAGAGAACTCCAAATGGCTTTATGCCAATTCCTTAAAAGTTTTCTTTTTTAGTCGTCAGCCTTGACTAAAGTCCAACTTGAGACCGGAATTTTAGAGGCAGATTTATTATCCTATTATCGTTCAACATTAAGGATTGAAAAAATATAAGGGTGGTTTACATAAAAGCTAGAAAAAACTAAAATAAATCCTGAAATTTTTTTTTTTGTTTTGACTCTGAAATACAGCGGTACCCCGAGATACGAATGCTTCGATTTACGAAATGTTCGAGATACGAAAAGTCTTGCAGGAAATTTTTTGCTTCGAGATGTGAAGAAAAATTCAAGATACAAACATTTACAAGCAGTTCTGCTGTATTTTCTGCTTGTTCGTATGATGTCACGCTGCGTTTCCGGGTTGTGGCACTCCTGTCTCCAAGTGCAAAAACGGTCTGATGCGCTTCAAAACACTTCAAATAATAATATATGTAATATAATAATATAATATAATAATAATGTGCTATAACAAATGTTAGTCAAGGTGTCGTAAAAGAAATAATAAAAATAGAGGCTTTTTGAGAAAATGAATCAAATTTCCCATACAAATTAGACAACACATTAAAATAAAACAACGGCACTGTACCTTTAAGTTTAGTATATATAAATTACGGAATCCATAATGTTTCTAATAAAGTGGAAAGTGCTGTTCTGTAGCGCAAGCTAGAGAAACCCAGTGACACGTTCTCAGAAGCGTCTCTCCATCGGTCTCCGCTTTTGTCAAGGTTAGGTTTCACATTTGTGTACATATTACATATTTTACTTGTGTTTTATTCTGTTTCATTATCATTTATTACATTAACAATGTGTAGATTTAAGGATTTAAGAAACTTTACTTGATTTTTCTCAGGTTTTCCACTTTTTCATCCACTTATACTGATGTTTCTGAGAGCTGTTGCACGAATTAGGCGTTTAACATGTAAAACTTGCTTCGATGTTCAAGATCCGAACGTCACCCTGGAACGGATTAATTTCGTATCTCGGGGTACCACTGTACATGTATGTTCTAGAAGATGTTGTGTTTAAAATATGTATTTGCTGCACGGATATCTTGAGTTTTCATATGGTGTGACGTGAAAGCATCACGTATTTTCCTCAGCTCACTTTTTTGAACATTTTAATAATGACCATTGATATGTAATGTTTATTTTACAAAATTACGGTTTGTTTTTCTAAATCAAAGCAAAGGAGGACACCGCTCTTCAAGTCATTCACAATATTTTAAGAAACTTCTCTGAAGCCTTATGACAATTGTAAAAAATTACTTGAGAACCTTATTGATGCCATTGTTCTTGTGTTCTATTGATAGTTACATGAATTACCACTAAAAAAAAAAAAGTAGTTTTTTTTTATTTATTTTTTTTATGTTAGGATTTCTTTCTATGTGTGCATTACTTGGGTTGATGCCGACATCTGGTGAAAATTTCATGTCAATAGCTCGATTAGAAATATGTTTTTTGAGAGAAACGTTGACGTGTTCAATACTTATTTTCCCCGCTGTATGTCTGGATCAAAAATCCAAGTAGAAATCTTAATATACACAAACTACCTTTGGTAGCATTTACTAGAGCTTGTCAGAGGAACGACATTTAAATACGTTTAAATATAAATACAAATGTTTATCTCTATGTGACACAGAAAATCAGATTTGTGATATTGGTCAACCACCCATATAAAACTCAAATTGAGACTGTAGTTCTCGTCAAAAGAAGAAATCCACCAAGCGTTCCGGCTTTAGATGTCATTGCCATATCTTGTATACTTACCAAAGCAGACACTGTGAAGTCCCTGGCATGCATCTTCTCCGTGAGCCAGTCCACTTTTCGGCGTGTGTTAATGAAGATCACAGCCTGAGTGATTGTAAGAGTCTCGTACAAATCACACAACGTGTCCAGTTTCCACTCCTGCAGCACAGCAAATCAATAGTCAGTTAAAGCCCTAATAAATGCCTTATTTTCTTTATAAACTTTTTAATATACTCTTCCCCAATATATGACTATGGCCTCCGTACCTCTTTTTCAACATTGATGTAGAACTGACGGATACCCTCAAGGGTGAGCTCTTCTTTCTTCACCAGGATGCGCACGGGTTCACGCATAAACTTTGTGGTGACATCCAGAACTTCCGCAGGCATGGTAGCTGAGAGAAGCACCACCTAAAAACAGAGGAGCATACTTAACACGTTAGCAAACCCAGCACAAGAACTTTAATTAGAGGTTCATGAATCAAAAGAAAAAAAAAAGCTCACTACACATCCAAACCTGTATGCTAGTGCTGAGCTTCTGAAAAATCTCATAGATCTGGTCCTTAAACCCACGACTCAGCATCTCATCCGCTTCGTCCAGCACAAACATTTTTATGTATTTCGAGGCTAGAAACACAAAAGAAGTGTAAAAATGACAAAAACACAGCAATATCAACCAAATTCAACCATCAATGCTCACAGAGGAATTTTCGATTGAGCATGTCATAAACCCGTCCTGGGGTTCCTACTACAATATGAGGAGCCTCTGCTTGCAGCTTTTGGACCTCATTGCGCACATTGGTCCCACCGATACAGGCATGGCATGTAGCTCCCATGTAGTCTCCAAGAGCCAGAATAACTTTCTGGATCTGTTGGACAGAGCGTAACAACATGACTTCCCAACAGATCTCCCAAGCAGCATTCAATAAACAACTTCCAGCTTTTACCCAAAGTAGGGGTGGGCGATATCTCGACATTTAAAATATATCGAGATATTTTTTAAACTCGATATGAATTCTGGCATATCGTACATATCGATATAATGTCTATATTTAATTTTCGCCAATTTGCTTGTTTGGCTTCTCTGTGCTGCGCTCGTCCACGCCTCCTTGCTTTTGTTCCCCCTCCCCTTGCCTGTCGTCTCATTCAACATGGCGGCGCCCGCAACCAGCCCGGAGGCTACAGAACTTGTTGCAAAAAAAGAACAGCTGGCTCCATTATATGGAAATACTTTGGTGTTAAGTCGTCAGACGAACAACAGACAGATGTCTACTGCCGTGAATGCCGTGAAAGTTGCTGCCAACCAAAGCTCAACTAATCTCCACAATTCTATAACGCGGAGTGTAGAATATGAAAGACAGAGCGGAAGGTGGTGTAGCATCACAGAGTCCGTGGCATTTCACATAGCGGTGGACATGGCACCCATATCCGTCGTTGAACAACGTGGCTTTAAACGTATGCTAAAAACACTTGATCCCAGTCAGATACAGTTTACCTAGTCGGCATTACTTTTCGAGACAGGAACTCCCGCGACTGTACACTACAGAGAGAGCGCGGCTTGCTGCTGAATTGGAAAAGGTTACTTACAACAGAGGTCCTGCAAAGATGAGCTTGAGCTTGAGTTGTTTTATTTTTGAATGAAAAGAAGGCAATGTGTATTATTTTACAGTTAAATTATTATTTATGTTATCAGGGATTTTGTTTATATCCTAAATGTTACAGGAGCACTTTGTTCCTATGCACTGCCTGTTTTTTAGTTGTTTTATTTTTGAATGAAAAGGCAATATGTATTTCTTTATTGTTTTATAATATGTATACAAGGATTTCTGAAAGAAAATTTGCAGAAGCACCTCTGAGCTTCAATAAAAAACGACTTTGACATTTGTATTATTTTTTTTTTGCAGTAGGGTTTTTTTGGGGGGTGGGGGGGTGGTTATAAATCCTGTAAAGATATCAAGATATATATCGTATATCGAGATATAGCAAAATATATCGAGATATATTTTTTGCTTCATATCGCCCAGCCCTAACCCAAAGTAACTTTTTTCACTAGATTTAGGAACAGCACAACTTGGCTCGGTATTCCTTAACTCCAAGAAATGAGTGACCAGTATCGGTCATCACCTGCTCATCATTACATCTTGCAATAAAAAAAAAAAAATCCTCACCATATCCGTACCCATCTACCTTTACGTTCTATCACAACCGAATATTTTCTTACGAGGCTTGCGTTCAGTTAATCTCTCCAGGACATTTTCACTCCCGTCAGCTGACGGGAACCCCTTTTGATAAGCACACAATTTAATAGTATTTTTTAAAAGTTTTTTAATATAAACCAACCTCCATGTCTCCACGACTTTCCTAAGCTGTGATAGAGATATGGCAAATTGGTTGCTAAGGTTTGTTTGTTTATAGCCGAGACAACAGCAAAGGTTATTTCATAGCTATATGTTGTATTTGGTATAAAAAGGTTTAAAACTTATTTAAAAATATCTTTTCTCAACTATTAAAACAAGTATGGTAAACGAGTTTCAAAAATAAAATGTAATAGTCTGCTAGGAACTGAGAGGATTTCTTTTAAGTTGTCAGATTTCAGATGTTTCCTCATGGATTCATATGCAGGGCATTCTATCAGCAGATTTCTGACAGAGTCTGCATTTACACCGTTTACATTTTGGGGCAGTTTCTCCTTTGAGTAAAAAGCTGTGCGTCAGTCTAGTGTGACCGATTCGGCTTCTAGTAAAGACGACTTGTTCTCTTCTGATCTCAGGTTTATGATATTGTGCTCCAACTTCAGGCTGAATTTCATATAACTTATTTCTTTGTTGTTTCCCCTATTCTGATTGCCATTCCGCCTGAGTGAGGGAAGATATTTTTGGTTTCAGGTCTGATGGTGGAATTGATCATTGGGATGGTTGCTAAGGTAAACAGTTTGGTTGCTAGGGAGTTGTCAGTGATGTCATTACTATGAATAACCCTTTTCTCTATTATGTTTAATCTTGAAGACCTCTTTTTTTGCGTTTTCCCAATTTTTTTTCTAAAGACCATTTCAAGCTAATGAGAATAACAGGAAAAGGGAACAAACCTGCTGAGCCAACTCACGGGTAGGAGCAAGCACCAGAGCCTGAGTACCTCTCAGCTCAATGTCAATCTGCTGCAGGATCGAGATGGCAAAGGTGGCAGTCTTGCCAGTACCCGACTGGGCCTGTGCAATGACATCATACCCTACAAGACGATCAATTACACAAATTAATAGATGCCATGAAGTGGGAATACAGTGGTGTTCATGCCCGCCGCTGTATGACTTCACACACTGCTCAGAAAGTACTGCGTTTAAAAAGTTTGTAAAGCTTTCATAATTGGACATTAACAAACAAATGTGGTGAATTAAATAAATCTATTCAATATTTGGTTGGACCACCCTTTGCCTACAAAATGGCAGCGATTCTTCTAATCTAGATACACCTGACCAATGTTTGAAGGAATAAAATACCTTCTGCAAAAGACAAGTATTTCAACAGTCCAGTGCACCCGCAGCAATTTTGCTGCACTAAACTTTTTATATATACTTCAGTCATTTATATTTAAAAAAATATCTTTGTTTACACCACTTTTCCACATTTGCCTAAAACTTTACCATTGCATTATATCTCAAAGTGTCTTGCCCTTAGAAATAAATTTAATTAAAAAGTGTCTTACCCTTGATACAAGGGAGGATAGCTCTTTGCTGGATGGCAGAGGGCTTCTCAAAACCATAAGCATAGATCCCCCTGAGCAGAGTCTCACGCAGGTTCATGTCATCAAAGCTGTCCACAATCTCATCCCAATTACTCTGTAGAGAGAAGATACATACTCTATTATTTCCTTAATAATAAAAAAAAACTATTTGTTTCCTTTACAAAAAAAAAAAAAGTATTCAAAATTGCTCAAATCTCCCTCAAACCTATGACAATAACTTCATGAATATGCAAATCAGTAACCAATAGGGGAGTAACTGTGGAGTATTTACAAACATTTTTAAATGAAAAGATCAACTCAGTTTCTGAAGAAGCCTGGGCAAGAAAATTTAATTTTAATGAAAACAAATAATAACATAAATAGAGACTTTTTGTGAAAATTAATCAAATTTCCCATACAAATTAGACAACACATTAATAATTAAAATAAAACAATGGCACTGAACCGTTAAGTTTAGTATATGTAAATTAAGGAATGCATGCTGTTGAACATACCTCAATGATTCCATCTGGCTCCATCCCCTCAGGGCCATTATCTCTGGGTCTGCAAAAAAATAATTAATAATAAAAATGTATAATAATAGAAATGACAAAACCGTAATACTGTAATATTGATATTTAAGTGTACATTTGTGTGCAAGTCTTCAACTCCATATATCTTTCTTAAAACAGAAACCATATATTATGGTAAAATTATTATAATATATAATAATACATAATGTCCCGAGTTGTTAACGTTTTATATCGGAAAGACAAATGTAAAACAGTGAACGTTAGCATATGCAACGGAGCTAACGTTAAAGCATGAAATGAACAGGCTTCACTGGGGGCTTTTAAAGGGAAGAACTGTTAACGATTCGTCATTTATAAATAAACGATGCTAGTTATTATTTTAAATGGGCACAAACAAAAAGAAGCCCGATATTCGCGTTCTCGGGCTTATTTTTAGTGTTCGACGGCTAGAGACCGACCAACGTCAATACAGCAAGTAGGCCGGGTGGTTGCTCCCATATTAAAACCAGGGGGGCATTTTACTACTCGTTTACGACACTCACGATCACGAGCCACACGGACTTCAACGACATCTAGAAGCGGAATATCTAACAATGTGGACCGTACGACCCCGGGCGATTCAGCTATATGCATAATAGTGTCGTTCAGTTTCTGTTTTCCTACCTCCCTTCATATTCTGCCGACATTATCACAAAGGGCGAGCACACCGCGAAAATGTTTTATATAGTTTAACACGGTTTTCTTAGTCAAACGGTGATTGCTACATTCGCCCATCATTCAGAAATATGTCCGCCCTTTCGTTATTCTCATTGGGCCAAATAGGTGTCAGTCAAAAAATTATAACCGCCTTTCAGTGTTGGGTGGAGTTGAGATGGGAGTGTCTCTGACGCACTAGTCCCGCCCTGGTCACGATGTGATTGGACTAAAGCAAAGCTTAAAATATCATTCGCTCGACCTAGTGACGAAACGGAGGCTGTCGTGAATATTTTTTGTGGACAAAAATCTAAAGATTTAAAAAAAATATTAGTTGACTTTACCTTTTTATGGTAAAGATATTATTTTTTGGGGTCGTATCGGGTTAATATAAAATTTTCTTTCTATAACAATTTATTTAGGTTAATATAACCAATATTGACAATTTCTTGGTAAATTCCACAGCCAAATATACAAAAAGCAAGTCCTTGTTTCACAATTTTACGTATGAAAATACAATATTTAATATACTTCAGTATGAAATAAAACGATACTATAATTATATTTCAACTTCTTATAATAAGGCCAGGAAACCTTCAATCATGAAGGTTCAAGAATTCCCAGGTATGTAAATTATGAGACTATTTAACAATAATGCAATAAAACATCCTCTTTAAATAAATTGATATTATTGTAATTTTAAAATATCTGGCTTTAGAATCTCTTGTCTGTTTTTAATTAGTTGTATTATTAAGTTGTTTCTTTCTGCCACACACTATGAATGTAACAAATTGTATAATATTTTAGTGTATGATTGAAATCTTTTAAATGTGAATTTTACTCAACAGCACATTTTAAATATTTTGGTAATCTAAATTGCTTGTATTCTGGGGGCTACATTAGCTGTAAACTGACAACCTATTTTATTTTCTAATTTAGCAATTTTAATCACAATTGTAATTGTATACAAATAAAGCAATTTCTTTCTAAAATAAGGGGTATGAGAAATCTGTATGAATGCATGTACTTTGTGCAATTATTTACTGGAACGGTAACCACATCATAGAAAAATTGATGATCAACTTAAAATCTAATGCAGAATTTGTTCAGTTAACAATTCAGTTAACAGTTAATGGATAAGCTATAAAATTGTTATACGACAAACTATATTCTAATTATATGACTTACCAACAATTTGTTGATTCAGTTTATTTTGTACATTACAACACATGCACCTCAAAAGTTATAAAACAATCTAATTTACAGCTATTTTTACAACCTCAATAGTTGCTCTTTAAATCACAAATGTGCATTACGGAACAAAAAGCATCATATAGTGTTGTGATGCATGTGTATAACTCAACACATCATTTCCTCGTCTGCAAATTCACTTCTCCAAACTGTTTTATTATACAAGAAACTGACATCAAGAACATGGAAAAGAGAAAGTGCCTACAAACGGCAGCACCAAAATCAACCGTTCATGGAGGTCAATTCAAATAACTTTTTCTGGAAAACAACTCGTATAATTTGATCTGAGCACACAAACAACTAGGCCCAACACAACAGACACGTGTCTTCAATCAAATACATTGAATGAAAAAAAAAAACATTGTAATCTTTAGCACAGTCCCCATTACGTAGAGTTACTTAGATGTGCAAGACTTTACAGGTCTCTTGCTCCTTGGTCTCACAGAGACAGTTTACAGTGACACAGTTCTTTGTACATGAGTCTCCTTAGCTTGGGCATGTCCTGTTGACCAAAGCTGAAAGGCTGTTCCAGGGCTAGGCACTTACAGTACTGAAAGATCACAAAAAGAATACAAATGAGAAAACATAGAAACAGTCCACCATTTATTGAAGATAACACAAGATGAATCCTTCAACAAAATAATACATCAGCTAAAATAGAAAGAAAAAAGAAAAACACAAAATGCGATAAAAATCACTGTTACAGAAAGATTATGTCATCTTAAACAAGATTATGCAAAGTTGTCATTTAATCCATCGTCCAATTAACCCATAAAGCTGTTTTGAATAAGTAGGAATGAGACCTCAAAAGGTTATTAATTTCGATAATGGTTTAAACAAACATTACAAGAGTTATGACAATAATGTCCGAGAAAAAGCGTCACCGTTTTATTTTACAGACCCCAAATCAGTGCCATCTAGTGGTGAAACAAGGGAGAACCTTTGGAAGAACAAGACCTGTGAGATGGCTTGTGTTTCAAAGTTCTGGCAACACAAATAGTGCTATTTTCAATCTTCACATTGTTTTGACCTCGTCTTTGTTTTTGATAATTGATATTAATTGATAATTTGATACTTGGAACTGTATTTTTTTGTACAATTTCAGATTTGTTGTGGATTATTATTGCGTATTGTCTTGAAAAGAATATTAAAAAAGAAGCAATAAAATGACAGTTAAAAGACAGAAAAAAGAAAGACGGGCAAACCTGAAGAACAAAAGCTCCACAATCGCTGTCATTGTTCTGCCTTTCGACATTCTAAAATATTTAAAAGAGAGAAATTTCACATATGCAAAATTACGCCATGATCATTCTTTAACGGACAAACACACATCTTAAATTCACCTTTCACCCTACCATTTTGAAAAATCCTTTCCAGCCTGTGTAAAAATCCTTCTGGTCTTTTTTGACAGCCTCCGCTTGCAAGTATTTGGCAATGTGCTGTAGAAGAATACGTTCATTGCTATCGATGCATCCATAAGTGATTGAATATAAAAATAATAATGGACAAAATGCTTACTTTGGGACATCGGCGGTTAAGGGTCCGCTGAGAATCGAAGTACGTGATGCTGCGCTCAGGAACATTTACACTCACTAATGACCAGTGCACTTCCAGATGAATTGGGATCAGCAAGATCTTCTTCTGGAAAATGTCAACCTAAGGCAATGAATTGATAAAGATAGTAGGTACATGGCTCCTGTAATACATTTTATAATACATTAAAGTCAATATGTTGAACAGATCACGCATGGACCCGGTTATTGTTGCAAAATATAACGTTCACAATGCAAAACAATCATTACATTAATCATTACATTGACTCAACTTGAAATAATACATCAGCTCAAATGGACTACTTCCATGTTCTACGTATAACACTTCAGTTATTTCCAGTTATACCATTTACTAAATTCTCTATTTTCTGGATTTTCCAAAAGTTATTGGGTAACGATGTACATCATATAAGCAAAAAAGCAAACGTGGCCCCTTCTAGTAAACTGGAGAAGGCTTTTAAACTGCCTGCCCCTCTGTACAGACGAAGCTATGGTGGTAAAAACGTTTGTTCCAATTTTTCCAGCACTTCCAGGACTGTTAGCTTAGCATCTACAAACCAACATAACACTACTACCCTTCGTTAAATTATGCACATGGATCGATGTGCAATGTTACCGGGACCGTTTATAAGAGTGACACCCAACACTTTTATTTTTTATTAGCTGGTGCAAACGTAATATCACATTCTGTACAATCAAAAGTCATTGTCTGAGCCAGCAAAACTCTGCAATCCTATACTGTGCTGCAACTTCTTTAACTGCCCTCATGGCTGTAAAAGGCACCCTGTTACAATTTCAATCTCATATTTAAAAACATCTACACTATTTGATTGTCTGCCATTAGAAAATCCATGTATTAAGACAAACAATATGTCTGAATAAAAAGATGCTATTAAAACATACTTTAAAAGTGTTACGCAAGCAAATTAATGGATCTTGCTAACGCTTACATTACAGATATTCATGTTAAACATTTCACAAAATTGAACCACAGATAGAACATATTTTAATACCAGGTTATTATTATTTTTTTTTTTTTGCTAAAAACGTGAACAGGCATTAGTGATTATAGATTGTGATTATGAATGGGCTGGAAAAGTACACCTTTTGAGGGCTTTTTTTACAAACTTAAATGAACATAATAGCACTAACTATGAGAATATTTACAAGGTCAAATACAATATACTGGAAAAATTAGCTAAAAAGCCGGCCAATATGATTAAATCATCCCTTTTTTGATGTTCAATGAGCTGGTCAGATGTCTACGGATGTCAACATTGGCAGAAAATTGGTGTTCCACTAAATTTCAAACATGCTGCATACAACAGGTTTCTGTGTTTTTCTTCTGCTGTCCCTGAATGGTAAAAACTGTTAGTTTTGTGCTCATTTAAGATTTGTTGAGACCGAAAACAGGCGACTAGTACAGTATCAGAAATGAAATGCTCAGCGCAAGTAGTCCATTGATACTGTAGTGCTAAAATACTACTGTACTTACATTTTTAGTCCACCGTTTCACACCGTCGTAGCCTTTTGTCCGCAGTTTGTCATAAAAGAAGCTGTTGAAAAAGTGGACCTGGAAGTTCAAAGGAAGACACTGTGAGACTGGGAAATGTAATTCACAAAATGACTTGATTTTTGTCTCAAAGTATGTAAACCACTCGTCAAGAGTTCATTTCCTCCATGCTCCTACGTTTATGTGTGCACAAGGATATTTTGCTTACTTTCTCAGGGGCAGCATCCATAACCAGATCCCCATACATGTTCATAATCTGAAAAGCAGAGATGTAAGAGAATGTTAACTTGACAACACAAATACAATTCACCAAATGGAGCAGGCAAATAAAAGTTAGGAAAAAAGGTACCCTACCTGGTCATTGAGCCAATTTTGGCCGTAGAGTGTGCTCAGATCATCCATGGTGAGCACATGTCGTTTGTAATTGACACGAAACCCACGCATCACTGCACTACCAGACATGCGCTGGTAAGACTGCATTAAATGTTGCACCATTACCTTCCTGTAAAAAGTAAAGAAATGTTACTAAAGAATTTAATTCAGGGAGACTAATTGTTGGTAAGGACCATCTCTTACCTGTGAGGACTTGAAAAGCTCTCAATGAAAATGTCCTGAAGCTTCTCTACCACCTCATCCACGTGGATGGGAATCAAACTGCCATACTGTTGGAGAAACTCATCCAGAATACCTAAGAAAATCAATGAAAAAAATAAGGTTGTTATTACTGAATGCTACATTTTCAGTTTCATATTGAAGAGTAATTCGTAAGCACCTTGTACACAAGAAATGTGCTCGCTACTCAGCTGATTCTGCGGAGAGGCCTTCTCCCATTGAGCTTCCTGGTCCCTTACTGCTGTTCCACGAATAAAATCTCTTCCTTTTGGAACTCCATTTGAGCTATAGGAGTCTAAACATTTGAAAGGTTTATTAATGTCAAAGCAGAGACTAGGAACTGAAAATAGGAATGTTGCGTTAACCAGACAAAACAACATTTCTAATGGAGTATTCTGCAGGTGAAACCAACTCGAATTCTGCAGGTGAAACCAACTCGTATTCTGCAGGGGAAACCAACTCGTATTCTGCAGGGGAAACCAACTCGTATTCTGCAGGGGAAACCAACTCGTATTCTGCAGGGGAAACCAACTCGTATTCTGCAGGGGAAACCAACTCGTATTCTGCAGGGGAAACCAACTCGTATTCTGCAGGGGAAACCAACTCGTATTCTGCAGGGGAAACCAACTCGTATTCTGCAGGGGAAACCAACTCGTATTCTGCAGGGGAAACCAACTCGTATTCTGCAGGGGAAACCAACTCGTATTCTGCAGGGGAAACCAACTCGTATTCTGCAGGGGAAACCAACTCGTATTCTGCAGGGGAAACCAACTCGTATTCTGCAGGGGAAACCAACTCGTATTCTGCAGGGGAAACCAACTCGTATTCAGCAGGGTAAAACCAACTCGTATTCAGCAGGGGAAACCAACTCGTATTCAGCAGGGGAAACCAACTCGTATTCTGCAGAGGAAACCAACTCGTATTCTGCAGAAGAAACCAACTCGTATTCTGCAGAGGAAACCAACTCGTATTCTGCAGGGGAAACCAAGTCGTATTCTGCAGGGGAAACCAACTCGTATTCTGCAGGGGAAACCAACTCGTATTCTGCAGGGGAAACCAACTCGTATTCTGCAGGTGAAACCAACTCGTATTCAGCAAGGGAAAACCAACTCGTATTCAGCAAGGGAAAACCAACTCGTATTCTGCAGGGGAAACCAACTAGTATTTGCCCGGTAAAACAACTCATTCTAAGGGTGAGATTAACTAGTATTCTGAAGGTGAAACCAGCTTATATTCTGCAAGACGATTTTATTAAGACACAAATTTTTAAGTAGCTGTTCTTAATCCTAACAGAAGATGAACCTGTGTCGTGTGCCAAACGTCCAATCCATTACCAATTACCAGCCTTTATATTGTGATTATAAAATTATGATTTTTGTTCTAAAACGAACTCCATATCCATACCCTAACCTTGTGTTGGTCTAGGAATAATGTAAAAATAATTAAAAATCATTTTATCCTCTTCTCTTCACACTTAATCTGAATATTGGAAATGAAGACCAAATACAAGTAAATGATGTCACTGGTTCACCCTTACCAGATTTAGCTGCTGTCCGTAGACGTCCATCAGTTGACGATGATTTGCTGATTGGCCCCGGGAAAGGTCTAAAATAGCGGCGTCTATGACACCTGCGTACCTTCCTGTATCCCATAGTTCCTGCCCATTTAGCTCTCTGTCGCCAAGTTCTCCAATGCTGTGCCAGGAGGTAACCAATGTTCGGATACCTCCGACCACTTTGTGATCGGGCTCGTTTCCTTGCTTTCATCTGAAAAGGTCTTGTTTGTGGAGAGCAGTGCATAAAATCATCCATTTCCACTCCCTGCAACAGTTCTGGTGACTCCCACTCCTTGTCGTCATCCTTATCAGTCCATTTGAAACATTGTTCAGGTCCATTACCCAGAAGTTCCTCTCCACTCTCCACATAATCCTCCTCGTCCTCCTCCTCTTCTTCCTCCTCCTCCTCCACTTCAGGAACAGTATATTCTGCCCCCCACATCCTGATGTCCACTCCTCTGTTCCCAAGTTTGAAGTGGGCGGGGCTTGGGGCATGCTGTGCCATGGCTGGCTTCATTAAATGACGCCCTCCAATGGCACCTCCACCACCTGTGCCCTCCTGCCCAGCAGTCAGTGTCAGCTCATTGGACCAATGTGTTTGAGCCAGGCTATTGCCACTGTCTCTCATGATCCAGGAGCACCCAACGACCTGCGCCAGCCTGCCTCCTTCCCTAATACACAGGGGATAAACATGTTAGAAAAGGACTGATTCTGCACAAAATTTGTCCTGTCAGATTCAGCTGGATATTTTTCTTTTCCAGAAACTGTTACTCTAATCAGTTTCCAGCCTTGAACTCCCCATCAACTACATTGCGCCTCCTCCCTTTCATCTTGTTGGTATGATTGATGAAACTGAGAAGCTCTCAGATTGCTCATTTATTTTAGACGATACTATTCTTTTATCTATTTTTATTCTTATGTATTTATTCTCGGATTAATCTGTTCATTATTTTCAGCAAGAAAAAAATATTACATATTTAAAAAAAATGTAAATACTGCAATTTTTTTAACTATTGAAATTTTACAATTTTTTAGACTTAATTGGCAGACATATTAGGACAGTGAAGAGGAGAAAGGACATTTGGGGGAGAGAGATGGGGGCGGGAAACAAACAAATGTTTGAATAGTTTTGTGTTGTATTCTTTGGTGACCAAGCAGCAATTAACAACACTTTAAAATAAAATAAGTTTTCCAAATAAAACCACCTTGATGGTAAATATGAGAACCTTTTACAGTATTCAGAATTAAATGTCATTGGCCATATTATTTTGTGCCGTCAATGAGAATGTGCTGCTGCTAGCCATCTTTTCAGAGCTAATAATAAAGGGTAATGCTACAGAAAGCATTGCTTCTCTTATAGAAAAAAAAAATAATGATTTGATAAAATGACTTGTAAATGCCTAGTCTACAGACGTCTTGATCACTTTTATATCCATGACTTTAAAGTAATCAATGGTTTTGTATGGCTCAAAAATTCACTTACTGTACATTCCCGAGCACTGAAATCAGGAAAGTATAAATTGTGTAATCATAAGAATAACTCATGCTTCTGCACTTTTTAATTTCAAACACTTTTACTGGCATGGCTTTTTAAAAAAGTTGAAACCAAAACATGTACAGTCAGACTATAAGGAGAAGAAGCTCTCCATCATTCATTAACTTTTTAACTAATATAAAATAAATGTAGTTAGGTCTGCAAGTACACATCAAATCTAAACTGACCTGGATTGTACTAAATTGGATATTAATAACGCTTTGTGATATTTTAAAACATTTAGAATCCAGATAGAGCTCTTAATTTTAGGCATAATAATGACTAACAGAAGGCAGCAATCAAAATAATCACAAATAATCTATGGACAGCTCTTGCACACCTGAAATAACATCAACCCTTGTAATGTTATGTACAACAGGGTTCCCCTTGCGAAAAGGCTAAAATATATATTTTCAAATAAACATATCCCCGTCTGACTAGACAATCAGTCATGAATTCACAATAACATTTTTATAATCATGTTTTAAAACAATAAAAAATACGTTTTCATGCCAGAATTTTGTGAGTATG
The DNA here is from genome assembly GCA_007224835.1 of Danionella cerebrum. Classification (NCBI taxonomy): domain Eukaryota; kingdom Metazoa; phylum Chordata; class Actinopteri; order Cypriniformes; family Danionidae; genus Danionella; species Danionella cerebrum. Next base: position 240,010 of record SRMA01026617.1, on the reverse strand, counting down.
TTGATGAGGGCTTTGTTCTTTTCTTTTGCTTTGAACGCAAGCCGACTAGTTGCCTGGGAAGTGTTTTATTGCTTAGACAATACCCCAAAGTCAAAGATTTGGCTAGAAACTTAATTTAATACGTAATAAAACATCAAATCACTGCTTTTGCTAAATTATGGCGTCCTTCAGCCACACACTCGTTTGGTCTCCGTGGTGGCGATGCTTGGATTCTGTGTTGTCTACGCATCCCACTACTCACCGTTCTAACGCAGCCTTTTCCCCAAATCTTAGGCGTTGTCCGCCGAGGTAAAGGTGGAAAAGCAAGCTTTTTTGAGGATACGGTGTAGAAGCGAAACAGGGATTTTTTTTTAAATTCTTGCCTCATTCAATGAAAGCTGGCGCTTCTATAGAGCGAAAACACCCTCTTTCCGTCGCGTCCATATGACGTCACGCGGCAGGTTGATCTTTTTTTTTTTACTGAACAAACTAAATAAACTCTACACAACACAACATATTAACAAATTCTTAATAACATAAAATAAGTGTGAAATCATTGGTACACAGTGACAAAGATGAATGAAATGAATACAGACACGATACAAATATATCTACAATACAATACAAAAAAGTACTGGCTTTTAGAATTTAAGACAAGTATCTATTTTTTGCGCTGAAAAGACTAAGTGAATAGTCTGGAATATTTCCACTTTGTGAACATGTTGAGAGAATTGAAAATATTGACATTCTTTAATTTTGGGTAATAACAGAGTATCCTTTTAAAAAGAATAACTAAGTAAAGTGATCAATTACTTGTTGATTTAATTCACCCATTTGTTCCTGGTAGAGAAGCACTTCATTCTGAATAACACTGATATTTTGATATAATACTAAACATTTCTTTTTTGGTGATTGGACAAAAACTAATAACAATACCAATACTAGTACTACTACTGCTGCTGCTGCTGCTGCTGCTACTACTACCAATAATAATAATAACTAGGTGGCTAAAGTTTGTACAAGCCAAATTTTGCTGTTGGCTTGCAAAAGTTCCTAATTTTCATGGGTTATATAAAATAAATCACACGATCCACAGCCGTTGGTAAGCCAAACCTGTTGTAGCCCCCACAGTTATAGTTAGTCTAATGTTTCTATGAGTTTTTTAGCTTGAGGTACAGTTTTCCAAAGTTGGGCCCCATGTTAAGTCAATGAAAAATCTACCATTTTCAGCGATGTTCTAGAATCCCTGGTATCAGTGGTATCACCCTGAAAATACATAGCAAACCGAGTCAGACAGTCCGTATACCTCAGAAGTTTGTTGGCTGTTTGTACAAAACCAAAAACGAAGAACACTATGTTATTGTTTTTCAAGTCAATATAATTCTTGAATTGTACACTGCTCCTGGTGCAAATTTGGATTTCAAGTCTCCAAAAGAAAAGTGTCTCCAAAAGAAAAGTGTCCTTGCTAACCACTATGTAAACATACACTGTTGAGTGAACATTTAATGTTAAACTGCCTTAAAGGTAAAAGGTAATCTATAGCAGCTGTCAACTGTGATCAATGCATTTTCGTCGTCATTAATGATGTGCTGTGTTCTTTAAATTCAGTGTGGTTATTTCTAGGAAAACATGATAAGACCAATAAAGTAAGGCACTAAAGACAAAATGCCTGATACATGGAAAGAGATAATCCATGTAGCTCACATATTCTTTATTTAGTGTTTTTTGTAGAAAAGAGAAAATCTGAACAAGACACGTGTATGTATGTATTTATAATATATTGCATTGGGACATTTCGTATAAGAGTTACAATACTCTATGCAAACATAATAAACAGCGTTAAACCTTTTATTGAGAAACAAGAGGAATAGTGTACATAAAATGCATAAAATTATATTTGCAATATAAGATATAAGATATCGTCTAAGTTCATAGAGTGATTATGATTCTAGTCACTTCTGAAACTTCTTTACCTCGTCTTCTTGTATTATGTAATATTTACTAAGAGACGATTATCCTTTACTCACTTTTTAAATGACAAAGATTTTTAAAATTAGAATTAAAATTCTTTATCACTTAGAGTAAAAATTATGACTTAATGCAAACATTAACACTGCCTCCTGCTGGATGAATGGTATCAAATGCTTAACTTTGTGTCTCAAAAAGTTTTAAATACATTTTTTTCCCAATATTTGTTCATTTTATAAAAGTTTCAATGGTTGGTTAAAAATTATGTTGTAAAATAGTGTGATGCATATCGTATCGTAAACATAATATCGAGGTATGTGTCGTATCATAAGCAGAGTCTACAGACAAATATATATATAGATATATATAGATATATATATATATATTTGATCATTTTGTGATCAATTTACAAAATAGATTATGCAAAGAACAAGTCATAACATTACACACGAAACCTCTTCCTGCTAACCAAAAACACTGCATCGCTGACTTGAATTACCGCCACGTTCAAAGAACATGAAGTCCTGACACACAACAGAAAGAAATGCTTTGATTAAAGACATGAATGATGAAATAAATATGTGCACGAGCATGTTTTAGGTCATATCTTACAATCAGGAAGCAAGCGCCCAGCAGAATGGCTTTCATCCTCACATCTATGTCCATGGGAAAGTTGATACCAAAATGATCAGCATCGGTAAGCCACTCTTGGATCATGCCAGTCCATTGTTTACTGATCTTTCCAATTTCACGACCATCGTTATCCATCACCTACACCAGAAAACAAGCTTAAAATCACAAGAAATCTCAAAATAGCAATAAGAATATCTCAATGAATACATACGTTAAACTCCACATCCCCACAGCATTGGATGGCGCACACAGGCCCCTTGATTGACATCACCTTTGTTTTGGTCATGTCATAGAGAGAAAACATGGGCCTGATGATGTGCCAGTCCTGCTTGATGTAGCCTATTGTGTTGCCCGGTGGTGCTTGCACCTCCAGCTTCAGTCAACATACCATCCAAGATAATTCCAGAAAGAGTTGTGTCAAGACAATGTTGGTAAAATCTCGTCTCAACGGGTCTGAAAAACTGAGATCTCACCTCTTGAAGACAGCAGGGGAAACAGCAGGTCTGGCAGCGGAAAGGTCTGCTCAGGTGAATCACTTCCTGATCTGTGTGGTCCTTTATTTCAAGTTCAAATTTCCTGTTGGAGCCACAGAAGTATCTCGTGCAGCAGTGCGTGTTTTCTTTTGCTTTGAAGATCATCTGACCCATGCTGTTCTTGATCTCATATTGATTATTTGTCTCAAAGCCGATAATAGCTGGGAAAAGAGAATTGTTTTTAGTGGTGATGATATATGTAATGGTTCCTCCAATGGCCAGACAGCAGCTAATCAAGCACCAAAGTATTGTGCAATTTTAACTTGTGCAACTTAATAGTGCTCGAAGTCACAGTTTCGTACACGTCAGAAATGGTGAAAATTTACATTTGATTGGGGTTTGGCAAAATGGCTCTATAGCACCACCTAACGCAGTGGTTCTCAAAGTGGGGGGGCGAGCCCGATGTATGTCCTATGCCTAAGCATGCTGGCAGTGGACAGCATGAAACCTGGTTCAGAGAGCTTCTTGAGTGATGGGAGGGCAGATTCTTTTAAAGGTTTAAAGGGGGGCTCGACCAAAAAAGTTTGAGAACCGCTGACCTAACGTGTTTCCGTTTATCGTACGCGAAAAAACTCTTAAATGGCCACTTTTGCTCATATCGTACTTTACTGAGATTTTATCTGTAATTTCCAAACTCTGACAATTTTATTTTAAGGCAAATAGGAAGTTAGAAGGCAAAGCTTTTATGACTTTGTTAAATAATATTCGCACGGCCGCATTGCAATTAACAGGAAATCGCTAATAACTCAGCCATGCAATATCAGATTAGGATGAAGTGTACTGTGTATGTTCAGCGTCGATGTCTAAACGTATCAAATTGCAACCTAGAGTTTAGTTATAGCGTCACCTAGTGGCAACATGGAACAGCCCATTTACTGTGGTTTTAAACTGCTATTTAAGAAAGACATTTTTGAAATTTGGAACACTTTAGTATGTATCGTGGAGTAATCCTGCTCCAAGTGGAGGAATTTAAATATCTTGGGGACTTCATGAGTAAGTCGAGTATGGGACGATATCCTGGATATAGCCAGTGAAAATGTGCTCAGTTCACAGGGTGGCTGGGTGCTCTCTTTGATTGAGGAGTACAGTCATTCATGAGGAGCTTGGAGTAGAACTATTGCTGAGGTGGAGCCAGCTGAGGTGGCTCAGGCATATGTTTTCTCTTTAAAAACAAAAACGGCATAAGGAAGACCTAGGACCTGCTGGAGAGATTAAATCTCCCAACTGACGTGGGAGATGAGCTAAAGGAGGCGTCCAGGAAGAGACAGTCAGGGCATCCCTGCTTAGAATGGGCAGGGTTTTTACAGAGATCAGACGCGAGGACTGAATGGAGCTTCAGGCTAAATATTTGAAGGGTCTGCTGCTGGGAAACTTTATTTTCACTTCGCAAGAACACAGTGTTTGGTCGAGATTGTTGTTTTTGTTTTAGTCTGACCGTTGATTTATTTTAGTCTGATGTTTATTTATTAATGATTGCGATTGTAAAATTGGGGAAGCCCATCTACTTCATCCATGATTCTTGAGCCTTCTTCCCTCAATCCGACAAAGACCTTCGACCCCCTACATTACATGCAAATAGTGAAATTAAAACTTTATTGAGGTTTTCAAAACATTTAAGTGTTCCTTGAAAATAAGACCACATTTGTGTTTCTAGGCCTTTACATTATAAATATACAACAATCTTCTCAATTAGACTATAGGGAAAATACAGGTGGAAAACCTCAAAATGCCCCAGAGCAAAACACTAAATAAGTTTGAGAAATATTTATCCTTTATTTATATAATATAAAAGCATTTTAAAGTCTACAATGTGCCTTTTCTCACCTTCAAGAAGCTCAATCTTTTGATGTACTAAAATCTGGTCGATCTATAAGAGAAATGCACATTTATTCCTCACAGCATTCTAGTGTTTTGCTTCTATCGATTACTAATATCTGACTACGATAAACCAGACTCATTTCCAAATGCTGGGCTTACCTGTTGAAGGTACTCCAGTCCTTGTGGAACACCTGTGGGGTTCATGTATGACATCTCCATGTTGTTTTCAGCAAAGAGACAATTGTCTTCTAAAGGAGAAGGTAAAATCAATCATTCCGAGAACCTCACCAAACCACTGCCCTCGCGGGTGTAAAATTAATCAAGTAAATATTTTTATTTGCAGGTCAAGTTCAATTAATGAAATAATTCTGTTGTTGTTTAGTTGGATAAGAACATGTTGACATACTTTTGCAAGACCAAACTTATAAATAACAACGATTTTTTGATTTTTAATCGTCTGGTAAATGGTCTTACCTCCAATCCAGGGAGTTGAATCAGGTGAGTCAGTTGATTATCTGTACTGGAGAACAAGTGTGATCAAGTCCCACCCCTCCCAATACACTCCCTCTGGACATTGATCACTGGAAAAAAGGTTTACAGCCTTGACATCAAACAAATGTTTATTATTTCCTGTGTATTTCACAAAGGTTTAGACGCTCGTCATCTTCAGGAAGTACTACAAACATTGGGATGGGACAAAAAATAACTTTACAATGTTAAAACTGGCAGAAAACTGGCCAAACTGGAAATTCTAAACATCTGTTACAGGCATAAGGTAATTTTTACGGATTAATAAGTTGAAATATGCTTTAAAAAAAATGGTTTCTGTGTTAAGACGAGCATGAGAGTTCCCCTTATCTGGCACTTCTGCTTACTCCTAATTTAAAAAGTCCCGTAATGTTCCCTAAACAGAATAAGGTGTGTCAAGGGGCCCCAAGGGCAGGACATTTACAACACCTCTTTACAGAACGCTTGGTTTAACAGGTGATCCATCAACTACAACCAGATTACATCCTATGAGTTAAAGAGTAGGTACTGTGTACTTACTGGGTAATAATTATAAGCTGTGCAAATATTTGTGCAACAAAAAGAAATGGTGAAAATGTATCATTTGAGAAAAAAAAATCATATTAAATTCTGCTGAATGAGTATTTCATAATGTAACAGCTAAGAAGCTACATTTTACATTGAAGCCCCCACCTGTTGAGCTTTTTTTTAATTAACCCAAACATTTAGTCAAGTCTGACAAAAGGCAACCGTAAATGATTCAGCTCATGAATTCCACTCCTATCTTCAAATTGCAGCAATTAATTTGCTTCTAATTTCTTTGGATTCCGTCAGTTCAACATAGAATGGTGTCCTTGGAGGCTTTGAAAATCAGTTTGAGCAGTCTTTTGCACAACAGCTTTTCCCCCCTTTTTCAGAATATACAAAAGAGCATTTTTCCGGAAGAACTAGTGATTTTTACCGACCTATTTTGGTCACCATCTTACCCCATAGTGTACCTATAGACATTCTTAGGAAAAGAGGGTTTACCGGCACTTCATTCCAAAGTTGGGACAGCCCTTCGCCTCACGTGACTGTGCGCAATGGAGGGGTAGAGATAAGGGCTAAGAAATGGAACCCAGCCTTAGTCTCAAAGAATTGTTACTTGAAAGATAGCAGAGAACCAGAGGAGAAGTTTAATAATTTATTTACATGTATTGTCGATAGGTACCAACCATAATGTTAGGTAAACTTTTGTACAGACAAAACACTACAGACACAGTAGTGCAAAAAGTGCTTTTGGGAGTTCTTAAACCTGAAAGCTGCTTAACATTAGAAACCAATAGAGAACAATGGAGAACAAATGGAGCACTAGAAATCAACTGGTTTAACTTAACACAAACTAGTTTAATGGGGAAAGTAAAAATGACAATAACACAAAATGGATCTTCCCCGTGCCCTCATTGGTCTCTCTTGACCGTGGAGCCCTGTGAGTCCCGACACCTGTAGCAGTAGAAAATGTCTGGTACGTTGGACTTCTTGATCTTTGCACAGGAAAGATGGACCCAGATGGAGCACTCCTCGCATTCAATCATGGGACGACCAGCAAAAGGCTTCCCGCAGTAGCATGTGATCAAGTCCCATGAATCATCTCCTAAATCAGACACAAAAGATGGATTAAAATGAAATAGAAGATCCGCAACGTGCACCTCACTTTGGTCAGGTAAAGCCTGCACAAAGTCACCTACCGGATTCCACCATGATGTCCTCATCAGTCACCATTGTGTCCGTTTCACAGGAACTCAGGTCTGTTTCCTGATTGGACTCAAGTTTAAGGCCCGCCTCATGGATGTGAACCGCCTGCTCTGTTAGTCCCTCCCCCTTCCGAAGGTCTTCATTCAAAAGGCTCGAGGGTGTGAAGTGCCTCTCATTCTTTACCGATCGCTTTATTTTCTTTAACGCTGCTTTCGTCTGCTTGTGAGACCTTGCTTCTGCGGTGCTTTTCCTCGGCCCTCCTAAAGACAAGCGGTTGAGCTTCTTCACCTTCTTCCTCTCAGTTTTACTATGACGGTGAATCTGATTTAGAGAGTCTTTGTCTAGAGAGCTGTCCGATTGAAGGTGGCTGAACTCTGTGCTGCTGCTGCTGTCCGTCTCTGGTTTGTACACAAAGTTGTGAATGTTGCTGATGTTTGAGTGAGTGTCCGTCCAGCTGTCCTTTACCGGGTCTGCAGCGGAGAGACCAGAACGATCATGTGCGCATGGAGATGAAGATGGAGACCACTGACTTTCCTGGAAAAAAACAAAACAAAACAAAAACAACACGTCATACTCATGTAATCCCACTACGAACGGAACACTACACTGTTAAATTAACTAAAACAATGACCAAAAAGGGAAAAAAGGGATTTAAACCGTCGTGATCCTGTTAGGGATGCAAGGTTCTGATGGTTCCTATGCAAAGCAGGAGTATACCTTAGTGAACTTGCTAGTCCTCATAAGAACACAAATGTAGCAATCCCACCCTGAGTTTTAATAGAGTATTTAATCAACCCAAAACAGTTTTTAAACTGTAGGAAACCCACATGCCAGTAAGGAAACCTACTGAGATCAGGGAGTTGTTTCTATGAAAAAAATAAATAAATAACATAAACCAACAAATTGGTTTTCTTTACCAAATCCACAACAGCATACACAATTTATTAGATGTTGCATTCACTGAGTGATGTTCACCAAAGCTCAGATATTCTTCTGCGTCTAGCCTATCACACCCTCTGCAGGGGTCACCAATTTCAGTCTTGGAGGGCCGATTTCACGTAGTTTAACTCCAACTTTCAACAACACACCTGCCTTTATTTTAGTTAAGTCCTTAGTTAGCTGGTTTTAACTCTGCCGAACCAAACTTTATGAGACCTAATGTTGCCAGTCTATGACGGTCCTTAAATGCTAGTTGACAGTGTTTCGCTGTGTGGACTTCTTTCCCTTTCAAACTGTCACTTCACCTGACAATCATTTTACTCCGATCATATAAATGATTTACGGCTTGACGATATGGCCTTTACAAAACAATCTGTTATGGAAAACGGATTTGTGCAATAGTGATGCGCGGGTCGTCTCGTAACCCACGGACCACACTGGTCGGGTAAAAACTAGGGGTGTAACGGTTCACAGGGATGTATTGAACCGTTTCGGTACGGCCTGTTCGGTTCGGTACACTTGCGTACCGTTTCGGTGTATTTGTTTTTATTAAATAATATAAATTTATTATTAGCGCAATATTAAGCGCAGCGGAACAATGTTTCTAGGCAAGTTTCCGCACGGACGCTATTGAGTGACGCACAGTAGAGCAGCACGAGTAACTGAGAAATCGCAACAGCGAAAGAGAAGCCAGAGCTTGAAGACCCTCCCACCTCACTACACTCTCCTGTTTGAGAACACTTTGGCTTCTCTGTTAAAATACATAACGGGGATAGACGAGTGGATAAATTTAAAGTTGTATGCCGACATTGTTCCACGGAGATCGGGCAGGCAACACATCTAACATTTTCTACTGCTGGAGATATTGTCACTGCAACCAGATCTGTGCTCTCTTCAGAAAATGTGGATAGGTTAATCTTTTTAGCCAAAAACTTAAAACTTGAATAGTTAGTTTTGTTGATATATAAGCTGAAGCTGTTGCTAGTGTTAAAAGTTTTCAGGTCCTAACTAGTTGCAGTGTTTCATTTTTTATTTAAAAAATGTGTATTTCTTTATAAAGAGTGCAATTTATTTAAAATATCACCCAAATGTGTCACTTTTATTTATTTTATGCAAGAATTCTATTGTGTATTGGCAGCTTTTCAAAATAAAGATTTCGTAAGCTCTTATTGTTTTGTACCGAAAGTGGACCGAACCGAGCTCTCAAGGGCACTGTACCGAACCGAATACGATTTTAGCGTACTGTTACACCCCTAGTAAAGACATGGTCACTTTAGTTGTGTGGTGGGCTGGACAGGTATGTTGTGCACACTTATATGATGCTGAAGACATTGCAGAGAGAGACAAGCTTCTTCTGGGACAGAGAGATCAAGCAAGCACACATTCAGCTCTGCTGGCCGGTGCTGGAGTGCAGGCGAAATAGATTAAACCCTGGTACAGTGGATGATTTCCGGCTTTTTTTGGACAGTGAACGTAAAAACACTACTGTGTGATAAATGATAAATTGTTTAGCCCAGATTACAAACGCTGCTTTGTAAATGTTTAAAAATCATTATTTATTCACATGTTGTTGCCAGGGTCTATTTAATGGTTGCGGTCGGGGCCAAATTATTTCATAAACGCAGGGCCCGTGGGTCGGAAAAATATCCAACCTGCGCATCACTGGTGTGCATGGTCAACTCTCTTTAAAACGGTTGATTTATTCATTTTCTGTACATTCAGGGGCTGTATTACCTTTAAACATACATGGAATGTATATGTTTGGTGTGGAGGTCTATTACAAGACTTTTTAACAACATTTTGTGCTTTCCTAGAACCGTGTGCTAGCAACAAAAAGATTGTGAGTTCAAACCACAGAGAAAGCAAGAACTGACTAAATATATTCATTCATTCAAATGTAAAAAAAATGTGTATAAAAGCATCTGCCATCCGCCTGTTTTCCACCATTATTCCTTTTTATTTGAGACAAGAGGGTAATGGGACAAAAAAAACTGCATAGCAACGAGGACTGGATAATTTAACCAATATTTTGAGTAGCAGACAGGTTTATAAGTAACATGCAACTGAAAATCGCTAACAAATCGGGGCTCATGTATGCGAGTGACAATAACACAGTGTAAACAACCAAAAGATGCACTCTGGGAATCACAGGCTGGTTGTGGGGAGATAATGGTGAGTCGTGTTGTGTTCTAACTTGAATTAATGGCTGCCATTGCCAGCAGCCAATGAGAAGGCCACATCCAGGGCAACATGAAGTTAAGGATTCAAAGACATGGGCAGGTTCTCTCTCTGAAAAGTCATGCAGTGTGGATGCTGTCCCAGACAGTCCCATGCAGTGTGAATAGATCTGTGACACGACTTCTCTAAAAATCCTGCAGTCTGAACCCGGCTTAACAAAATATAAAATTTTTTAAAACTAAAACAAAAACACTATGAAAGAAGTTATGCCAAAACTCACGTCTTTCTGAGGTGGAATGTACCCAGCATACGCCAGGACAAAACTGCAAAACTTGTTGAAATCCTCCACAGTCCTCTTCCTACGCTCTGGAGGCTGGAGATAAAACATACATTAATTTTGAGAATTAATAATAAAACACCTGTACATTCAGGCATACTCTTCAAGACTTCTTCTTCTTTTGATGTTTTATTGCAGTTTGCAGTCCAACTTTTGGTGTAAAACCCTCACCATCTGGGATGCAGTTTGGACATTTAGATGCCTGAAGAAATATGTTGCGTATATTTTTTTGATATATTTTACACAAATCTTCTAATGGCATCTCTGCCGGGTGCATTTCGTCTGTGTCAAGGAAATATTGATGCAATGACAGTCCCTGTTTGAAGATGGTAGATGCGCTCCGCCAGACAAAATAAGTTACCCTTGCGCTCCCTTATCCATTGGAACCGTTCATTTTGGGCTGATTTGTGATGTCCCATTAGCGTCCAAGGTTTAATATTGAGGCGCGTCAGAGCACGGAGCATCACAACAAAAATTTGGGTTGATGTGAACAAGATTAAACCCGCTCTCATTATTGTTTCTGAATGGTAATCACAAATACTTTTAGATTAATTGCCTAGCCCTACAGATTGGGTTTTTTTTTATCTTAATTTTTCTCAATCACTTCAGTAAGATTTAAATTAATACTATTTTTTGTGCATGTCAGGGTTTACATATAAAAATAATCATTCATCTAATCCCATTTTAATTTCTATCCCACCTAAATTGTTGCATGTTTTCCCCAGAACTGACTTTAAACAAATCAAGGAATAAATGTAAAGTGGCCAGTTACGGTCAGTGAAAAGGCAACAGACAGAAATGATCTCATAAAGAACCCATCCCCCATCTTCCGCCACATGTGGCCTAAGCTATTAATAAGTAACGAGGCCGTGTCATCACCAAATAAAACTACAGCAAAATAAAACTGCGACAGCACTCACCAAAGCCTCGGTTTTACATTTCCGGACGGTGTCTGTAAAAGAAACAGAATACAGCAGCATTAAAGGCAATATACATCGAAAGCATAGAGCGTGGCGCTAAAAGTATAGCATTTAACCAACTGTCAAGTTAGCTTTAGCACGAAAACTCGTTAAGTTACTCGCGTATCCGTTTAAAACAAGATAATGGGGTGGTGTGATTCACGCTGAAGAACTGGAAACGATTAAAAGTGTAGCCAATGTTAAAAAAAACCCTCGTAAAATCGAGTAAACGTCTTCACAACCGAACAGAAGACGTCAATGCTAACGCGCTAACGTCGTTAACAGAGCCGTAGTAACGGTGCGTAGTCAGCAAAACACGGCGAGTTACCACATTATACGTTTAAATATCCAAACAGGATAAAACATTACAAGTTATGTAGCTGGTGATAGTAAGAAGATATTGTGCTGTATAATTAAGTTAAGAGGATAAGGTTATGTCCCTGCAGTTAATCCATTCAGGAGCTCTTTGTTAATGAGCGATTTACGTGAGAGTAGTTTAAATTTGACTCCAACGTTGACAATACTGAAATGACAGTTGAATACAAAACTAGATAAAATATACAGTGAGCAAAAAGAAATACAAATAACATTTAAGTTACCTTGGTGATTATCCATGATTCCCAACATGGTGTGGTTGTAACGTTGCCAACAAAATCGAGCTTTTCTTGCAGCTTTCTCTTTAATTTCGAGGCAACAGGCTCACTTTTAGTAGCAAAACGTTATTCCAATGAAAGATCCAAGTTCAAATACTCCTGTATTCGACGAACACGCAATACGTTATTGCTGAGTAGCCCAGAGGTGGTTCGCCATATGTCATAAGGGTCGTCTTCTCTAACGAACTGTCACAAATGCACGACGACCAGATCAAGAATGAAGCTTAAACGTGTAACTTTGTATTCCTCCCAAAGTCAACAATCGACAGTGGACACTTGTCTTCGGTACTTGATAAACGCGTAAAAAGGAAAACGAAGGATGACCAAAAGATTCACCAAAGTTCTGCCGCGTTGAAGGCATCAAAAAGCACGAAACACAAGCAATCGAGTAGTTAATTTTCGAATTAATAAAATCGAGAACAAGCATTTAGCAACGGCACTCGAACGTATGCGTAACGCGCGTCTCGATAGGATTCACCCAATGACGCAAGCACGCAAAGAGCGCCAGATATTTTACGTGATGCCGTTCCAGGACGTAATGAATATTCATTAATTCATTCATTTTCCTTCCCGCTTAATCGCGAAATCCCTTTCGGGGTCACGGGGGTCTGGTGGTCCCTATCTCCTGCACGGCGTAATGAATATGCAAATTATAATGTACAAGCCGCTCACGAAGGGAAAAATCTTAAAAAAAAAAATAAAAAATAAATATAT